>PVHP010041787.1:0-15271 GCA_004024765.1 Zapus hudsonius
TCTATCTGTATCTGCTTGAAAATGAATAAATAAAATATAAAATAAAATATTAAAAAAGGAAAATATACTAGTTACGTATTTGGAAATTAAAATACACGAATATGTACGCATTTAAACTCATGCGTTATCTTAAAAATGAATACATTAATATTGGGATGATTATAAGACAATTTCTGAGTGTGGACAGGAAACAGAGCCAGGATGGAGAAGTCACACAGAAAGAGCTCCTTCCACAGCCCCAGTGGGAAATGCACTTTTTCTATTGTTCATGGCACTGGTGGAAGGAAGGCAAGTTACCAAGAGAAAGCAATGTGTTTTGAAAATAAAACTTGACTGCGGTTTTCCTCTTTTAAATCTGGTATAGGTTTTACTCGATTATATAACCTTTCCAGAAAATAAATTGTTTTGTTTACAGAACGTTTGGCTTTCCGCAAGCAGTACAATAAATAGTGAGTAAAAAAAAAATTAGATGTTGACAAGTAAATGTTAAACCCTAGCACCATGTTATATCCCAATAATTATACATATTGATGGGAGCTGTAATAAACACAGTCCATCTGTCACATTCGGCTTCATCTGTTCAAAGCTGATGCCACTGCAAAACCCGCTTTCCTTTCCGAGCTATTGGGGGAGTGAGGACGCATGTTCTCTTGCCTCAACCCTGCTCATAACCAGCTGCATGGCAGGCATTCAACTGTGTGGCTTTTTAAAGCCTGGTCTCTAGAAAATGAGAGCTTGGGTGATCTCTAAGAGAACTTCCATTCCTGGCTAGTACTTCATGTTCCAGTTACAGAAAATGACTTAAAAATAGGATGTCCACCTACAGATTGACACACATGATTTCTCATCTTTATTCTAGAATTAGCCTATAAATTTGTGAAATTTACCATTCGTATCAATCTTCCTGGCTTCCCCTTCTTAGATGAAGTAACTTATTATTTGTTTAATGTAAATGCAAACACCCCTCTTTCCCTGATCCTGAGTCTAATTTCACAAGAGGATATATTTTTGAGAATCTGACACATACTGAATTTCTGTCACTACATTCTTAAACATGTGCTAGTATTCATCCAAACTTCTGCTCACAGGGTCATTACTGTGGTGGCACAATAGCATCTCCAAGGGACAAAAGGACATAGGGGTCCATAGAATGAGGATTGTCATTGCAATAATTCTGCTCACTTACATGGACTTTAACATGTATGCCCTCATCAGACATCATCACAAGCATTTTTCTCTGAAACTATCACTGTTTTCCAAAATATTTAGAAAGATATCTTGCAGATTACAGTATATTGAGGGATTTTTATTTCTAACAATAAAATTCCATTTGTGGAATTCAAGTGTCCTCGGGAGCATGAGTGGGAAATCAAGTGATCTTTTGATTTCTGGTCTATATTCTAAAACTGCTATGATAAAAATGTGAAACATGATCCCATTGTAACTAAGCCAAACTTCATTATCCCACTTTTCAGATTAATTCTGAAGGTGTCAACAGCAACTGAAAGAGATAGTATCCAAATGTTCTCTTCCCACTAAGGAAAGAACATTAAGGAATGGGATGGGTCTACATCTAGTGCTTATGTGTTCCCTGATTTCAAAAGATAAAAGTGAGACATAAGAACGCCTTTAATCCCAGCACTGGGGAGGCAGAGGTAGGAGGATCACCATGAGTTCAAGGCCACAATGAGACTCCATAGTGAATTCCAGGTCAGCCTGGGCTGGAGTGAGACCCTACCTCAACCCCCCCCCCAAAAAAAAAGGAATAAAGAGAACAAAAAGAGGTTTACGAATGCCTCCCATTCTGTCCCCTCATTGTAGATTGTTCTAACTATGTAGGACCATCTTGGAGAATATACTAAATTTACACTAGTGTTTCAATTTTGACTCGGAACTTTTCCAAAATTATCACAACATGGCCTTAAAAGTTCATATCCCAATCTGCTGATCTGACTTTCTTAATATTTTTCAGTGGGAAGGTAGCTGACTGAAGAAAGCCCCAGTGACAATGTATGAAAACTAGCTGTGTAGTGTTACAAGCCTGAAGAAAAGAAGAAGGCATGTCCAGTATCACACAGTGTCATTTGTGGTGGAATTACTGACCAAGTATGGCCCTAACTAAAATCAATGGGACCCCGTGATTTGGATAGGAAGGAGAAAATATGTGCAACCTTTGGGATACAAGAGACTCTGGGTAACCCAAAAGGTGCCTGGTTTGTCTCTAGTTAATGAAAGAAGAAAAAAAAAAGATTTAGGCACATCCTTAGAACCACAGTGCAGTCATGGTAAGTACAAGTCCAGAAGGTGACAGTCAGGTCCAGCTCACTCTCTCACATCATAATCTCAGGTACTCCATGAAAATCCCCTGTTCCCAATGTATCTTTACCCCAGCTGACAATTGAGTGACAATGTGAGCAATGTGATTGTTCACAGGCATTTTTAATAAGCTTTTTATACTTATAAAAATAGCTTTCTGGTAAGGAAAAGACCTTAAAAACCATAAAGGACTGAAAAAGAAATACAATGTAGCCTTCTTTCCCCCTTTTATCAGTCTTCCAAGGTTTTGCACTTCCAAATGCCACGCATCACACTCCTGCTTGTTGAAACCTGAAGGACAGAGACTGTGTCTTTTCACTTCATGGACCATGACCTTGTCTCTTTCTAAATCCAGGTCACCTCGCTGACCAGAAAGTGAGCCTGACATGTACTATAGGGGCTTTAAAAATATACAGTTACATTTAATGCAGTAGAGGGCTGTTTTCTCCAGCCCTGATTACCATCCACTATGCCAGTGATGAAGACTGTTCAATGGTCTGACACTGACTTTGGAAAGCCACTGTGACAGAGGAAATCTGTTAGTACTAGACTGTTCTTGGTGACAGTTCTAAAAATTCTTCTGTGTTATTCCTGACACACTTACTCAACTCTTAGCCTATTGATTTTCCTGAGTTATAATCTATTCTAAGGTGTTCTGTGTATTTCTCGGTTCATGAAGTTTTCTTGGACACTGCTTTTAAGACTTCACTAACAGAAGAATATCAATCAGCATGTATCTTCTGAATGCATCCACAGTTTCCCTACTCCTGCTGATCAGATGGTCAATTCACCTATGAATAGCCTGGCAGATAGAACTCTAAACACAGATTTAGCTGTTGATCTTACCAATAAACAAACCACAACTATAAAGTACACAATAAGATGGTTTTAAGTATCAACACTGGCATGAACTTGTCGCTTCCTTTAGAAGAAGTGGGATCATAGTGCAGTATTTTCAAACTAATGCATCTAGAATCTGGAAAAATATAAAAAGGAGGATCACATCTTTGGCTTCTCTGGTCATCCTTTTTATGTCTTTTATTTTCAACATCTATTTCCATAATTCCTTCTTAATACTGATGAGGAATATTTGACCTTCCCTTTTTATATAAAAGGAAGGCTTAAAATAGCCAACTTTACTCTTACTGCTAGAGTGGGGTTCTTATTAATTGGGATCATCTGATCTGTTAACAATCTACTTGGGGAAAATTTAATTGGTAATTAAGAGCAATACAGGCCATCACCCCAAAAGACTTTTAAAAATACATGAAAAGCAAAGCATAACTCTTCTCAAATTAAGAGAGAGAGGGGAGAGAGATTGAAATTAATTACACAATTAGGTAGAAAGATAGCCTTTATTGCCTACCATGTAACTTGCATGAATACTGACAGGAATAAAATCTATCAAACAAGAACTCTTTTTTGAGATTAATTAGCTTTAACATACTAATGCTGATCACCTTCCCTGTAGGAGCAATGTTACATGTGTTCATTATTGTTCATTCAAACATACAGTTCCAACAGCACAGAATAGTCCTTGGAGGAAGGCCGCCAATTGATTTTTTTTCCCCAAAAGTAAATACACAATACATAACCACATACTTTAGTGAAAATGATCTCTTTGAGGTCTTAGGATATTTTATGCTTAAAGGTTACATATAAGATATTACATATATACATTTACGTGCATTTTGAGATTTCAAATTGTTTCCATTGTTTGTAGAGTACAAAACCGAACTTGCCTCTGAGCATAGGTGTCAGACCTGGGCCTCCACAGGCTTAGAGCTGACCTGAGAGAGGCCTCATTTTGTGAATGGCTCAGCTGAAACACTCACTTAAGATGTTGCCTATGAAATTTTACAAATCACTCAATTCTTAAAAATCACTGGGGAATGGAGACCGTGATTCTGCATTTCTAAGGAGTTCTCAGGGGATGCTGGTGCCTCGGACTGTGAGGGGCACATTGAGTAGCCAAATTTGTGATTTGTGCTTCCTAAGCAGCTATCACAATCACAACATGAATCAGTCTGGAGTATTAGTCTGGGTACTGTAGTGCTGGGTAGGAAGGGAATAAAGAATATAGACGCTTTTCCAGGAAAACTTTCACTAAGTGCAAATTTTAGCTATCTGAATTTAAATCAGCATGTTATGGAACATTGGATATAATTAAATATGGCATTTTTGGTATGAAGTTTCTTTGTTTATTCTCAAGTGCTTAAAGAGACAAAAATCAATAAGAGAGCTAAGATTTGAGCTAGAACTCAAAGGTATATAAGACTTAGGGCTAAAGAAAGGAAGACAGCTTAAAGCAAAAACATGTACACGGACCCTAACATAAGAAGTAATATGAACAGTAAATAGTGTAAACCTGGTTTGAGGATAGGGTAGGACATAAAGAGAGTTAATTTTCAGTAGTGATGTGCATCATTTCTTCCATAAAGTTGATCTGCACTACATACAGCCTACTTCCTTTTCAATATTCATCCCCTGCTGGAAATATTAAGACAATTTTTCACTTTTTTTCCCATGGCAGCCCCAATTTATCTAGAAGTCCAAGGCTATGACTTCACAGACATGCCATGAAGGAAAGTATTACACTTCGGATCTCAAATCTTATAATTAACTCCAATAATTTTTTTTTGTTTTACTCATATTATCTTTATTCATTTCACCAACTTTAAAGAAATACACACTAGTGGGTTATACAACATGAAATTGCACAGAAATTTCTTGTCAGTATTAAAAACAATCGAATGAGGAGACTCATCAAAATCTAATAAAGATTTCTTGCATTACTATTTTTCCAGGGGCTAGGGAGATTGCTCAGTGGTTAAAGGCCCTTATTTGCAAAGTTCCTGGTTCAATTCCCTTCAAAGTTCCTTCAATTCTCTTGAAGGTTCATTCAAGTCCCAAGCATCCACATAAACCCATAAGCAAAAAGTGACCTAAGCATCTGGTGTTCATTTGCAGTGGCAAGAGACTATGTTGTTCCCATGAACACACACATGTAAGCACATGCAAATAAATAAATTAAAATATTCAAAGAATCATTTTCCTAACATACATTTCAAGCAGTGAACAGATCTTGGTTCTAGGATAAGATTATACAGAAAATTTTATCGCTCTCTGCTGAAACATAAACAGGATGAAAGGGTGGTAGGGAGGGGGTCCTTGATATCCTTTCAAATAGCAAACCTGTGCAATTGTAATTTTTCAAGGTGTCCCCCCACCGGGTTTTAAAGCATCATTATTATGTGGTTGTGCAAACCAAGAAAGAGGTAGCAGAGGGTTTGCTTGGTAAGGAGGTCACATTTCTATTCCAGGGGCAGCCTTCTCAGGTACACTGCAGGATGTCTTAAGATTGGAAGATTCTTAGCAGTCACCAGAAGTAGTAGACTAGCAGCCGCTTCCACCTGAAATAGGAAAACATTTGAAGTACTGCCTGGACCTCTGACAAATGCCTCATTGCTTTCTCATCACCTTGTTTGCTGGGTGTATTTGTACACTCTTGGTTTATTTTCAGCTTCAATGTGACCTTCTTGTCTACTATGTTTATGTCCACTGCCCCAAACTAGGAGCTAAAAATGTATCTCTGGGATACATGGTTGGTTTGTATTTTTAATGGGTTTGCTATTCTTATACTATTTGCAAGACCACCATACAGAATGTAACTAGGGAAATCCAGACCCAAGGGGAATATATCTGTTGTCTTGAGATTTTGTCCAGCATAGTCCAGCACTACCTCACAGATAGACATTTTCCTAAGCAGTAATCCTTAAACACAACTTCATCACTCATTGTTGAGTCATCTTGGGTAAGGATTGGTGCGAATGTTAAGTAACTTATTTGAATGATTGTGAGAATGTGACAAGAAAGCACTGTGATGTGTTACCTCTCACTGGGAACCTGTAAGGCCAGGATAAAGTACAACCTAGTGGGCTTTTAGAAACAGTGAAGCAGAAACCCAATATATATATATATATATATATATATATATATATATATATATATATATATATATAGATCTGCACTACATACAGCCTACTTCCTTTTCAATATTCATCCCCTGCTGGAAAGATTAAGACAATTTTTCACTTTTTTTCCCATGGCAGCCCCAATTTATCTAGAAGTCCAAGGCTACGACTTCACAGACATGCCATGAAGGAAAGTATTACACTTCGGATCTCATATATATATATATATATATGGGGGAAATCACAGACATAAAAATTAAGATCACTCAGACATGGTTTTGCCATTCTTAGAATTGTGTCTTTATATGGTAGGTGAAGATAAGGGTATTTGCGCAAATGTGAATGGTGAAAATAAATTTGTGGCTAAGGACCGCAAAACTAGCAAGAACCCGTCCTGTAGCCTGTAGGAAGAAGAGGCGTTTGTAAACAGGACTCTCTGTTGAGCTATTAATTACTCTTTACTGGGGTTGGCATTGTATGTGGTTTGTGGTGGTAGTAGGAATTGAACCCAAAGCATTACAGATAGATGATAGGGAGGCATTTCATCAATGAGTCACATCCCATTTGTGTTGTATTCATTTGGATTCAGGAGAAAGAAATGTATGCATGGGTGCTTTGTATTTTGTAATGTGTTTGCTGTTTTTATTGCTATTTCAAAGACCACCATACAGAATGGAAGTAGGCAAATCCAGACGCTGCCCTGAGACTTTACCCAGCATAGTCCAGCACCTGGCTACAAGCCGATTGACGTCAGCTGTAATATTTGACTTCACCAGGAGCCTGGCCAGCGGAGAAAAAAAAAATCTGTCAGATAAGCCCCAGAATTTACTTAGAACTCGGTAAGAGAAGTGTTCTTTGGGAACAAGCTATTTCTCCTCTTCCTCTGCATCCCACAGAGATGATCTGAGCCCGGAGTCTGCTTTGATGTCAGTAAGAACTTGGCAACCTTATGGTTTCACGGGGAGCGAGTAAGACAAGCAAGAAGCACAGAGAGGAGCCCTGTCAACTATGAACATTTCTAAACCGTAACCCAAACACACACAGAGATGCAGCACATAGCACTCACGTACACGGGTTACAAATGAGAACTGAGATCAATATAATCTCAGCAGCTTTGCCTCTCACAAAGCAGAGATTTCATCGTGAGATGAAGCAGAGTGCATGCCTGGAAATGAATCCATCCTGTCTGCTCAGAAAAGAAAATGACTTTGGCTTCTGAAAACCAAAAGTGAAGGAGAAAGAATAAGAGATGTTGTGAATCCATTAGGGATGTATTGCTTGCCTTCCTTTCCATTTAATATTTCTTAAAGGTATAAAAATGTATTATGTTAATGTAACACATAGGAAAGTTATTACCACAGCTAATGTGGTGAGCTCTCACGATGCAAAAAGCACTCAGCAAAGCAGTTAACTGATCACATGTGATTCAGCTCAGCCTTTCATGGCCCGGAGTGAATTAGAAACAGTGTTCATGTCGCAGAAAAGACCATGAACCTACCATCAGTGAGTCTTCATGGATTCACAGAATCACACATTAGCAGAGACAAGTCTTGCCAAAGACCTCAGAAGTCCTAATCAAGCAAGAACTGAGATTATTTATGTTGTACCCTAATTCCTCAGCCCGATTCTGCATGCCTCCTCCTCCACCTCCATTCTCCAAAAACATAACTACTACTCCTTATGGAGTTGAAACTTTGAGTTCAGTGATGAAGCAGGAAAAATTCCAGAGGCTCTTCAATGTATAGCATAGAAAAGCAAGCTTTACCCCAGGAAAACATATTTTTCAGTAGAACATGAGAATTTTGAAGGATACATGGGAGAAATGATTCCAGAGGAGTAAAAAGTAGTGTAGAGGCAATTGTCCATTATCCTAAACTGAAGGGTGAGGCGATGAGGAGTGAGAATGGAAATGAGGCCACTGCACAAAGAACTTACTGATAATAATAGCTACCAGGTATGTGGCATTTCCTGCTCTTTTCAATACTCTATAACTCTTATATTTACTTCCTTCATCTCTAGGAGCTAGGTTCTGTTAGCAGGAACACACACAGGAAAGCACAGGAAAGGGCCTGACAAAACTTGCCAAGACACACAGACAGCAGTAGAGCTGAGATGAACATGACCTCCTGCACTTACCCCGTGTACTAAATATTGACTTCATAGTAAATAGATATCCCTATTTGACCCTGTTCATGTGGAGGCATAAAACAAAGCATCAATTACTTTAGTAAGGGTAGTATGAGGAGAATGATATCTTGTCCTATGGCTGTAAAGAACACAGAAATCAGTCTCTTTGGGGAAGATAAGCCTAGTTACAACAAGATGATAATTAAGGGGCCAAGGCTTTTTCCATAAAATCCAACCCCTTCTAAACTAGTTGAAATATGGACCTTTTACTTCAAACACTTTTCTGAAAGTACCCACATTGTGGTGGCAGAAAGAAAACACCTGCCAAAAGAAACCTGAACATTTTATCTGTCTGTGACATGATAAATTTATCTCGTTTACCATTGAGGAATCTAAACACTGGTATCCTGTGCTGGTGTTATCAGCTCAACTCCACACCAGAAAAACAATGCAATGAAATCCAAATCTTTTCCCTCAGTTGATAAATGAATTGAGCCCATTGCTAATTGCTAGGTAGTTAGTAAGTTTGTAAGAATTCCAAGAGAGTGCTACTATAGAATTACCAGAAACCCATATTCACTTATTTTGGGGGTTCGATGATACTGGTAAACTTTTTTCTCATTTTTCATCTGAATTTAACTTAGTTGCCACACCAAGTACTGAATATGTAAGGCTTTACTGAGCTGCACTCCTCTCTTCACCTGGCCCAGATGTTCAAGCATTTCTGTGTCCCGGTGTTCTCGTGATCCAAAAAGTACCATCTCTGCCACAGAAGTTCAGAACTTGAAAACAGCCCTATAGCAGGCAGACATTATTTGAGATGTTCCCAATGGGTGTAGACTTAGAGCAGAGAAAAGTTCTTCACAAGAAGGTTAATGAGGAGGCGCACCATGAACAGCTCTATGACTCAAGAGAAGCCTAAGGGCATGGAGAAGTCAGGCATGAGCAGGTCAGGCTTTTGATTCCACAGGTCTCATTTGTGTTGTCTCTGTCTTCATGGAGCTTTTAGCCCAATTGAATTGGGGACAAAAAGGAACTTCTAAGTCATCTAACCTTCCCTCAGCCTGCAAGCAGAACAACCTATCCCATTACCTGGAGAAATTCTCTTAACCTTAGCATCATTAAACATCATTTTCACATAGGAAAAGATGAACCTCAGATATAGGAATATATCTATAAGTAGGTGTATAGTTACACAGATATAAACACCCCCCTTTTTCGTGCATCAATTTAAGGTGGCTCAGAAGGCTGCTTAACACGCTGTTGGGATGATGTCACCTTTAGCCCCATGGTATTTGTTATTAAACCTCCTGGTTTAATATCCCAGTTCTATATTAACTATACATCTTAGAGTTGATTCAAACTTATTCTGCATCCATTTTCTCATAAATAATGCTAAGAGTGAGAGACCTTTTGATCAAAAATAGTATTGATACTTTATAGTATCTAGCTATGATATGAGATTTCTTGATTTGAATTAGGATAAATATAAATGCTGTTAAATATAAGGCATTTGGTACAGTGATCCCCAAGTTTGTTTTCTGTTATGGAGAGCACATTTTAAAAATAAAACTCAATTTTATCTCTAACAGATGAAGTAGTAAAATGTTACCCTTTTGTTCTATTGTATATTAATTATGTTACATTACCAGTATTTTTAAGAATCAAATGATATACTATCTGTTGAGTTCTTGGCATACATTTTGGCAGATGGCAAACACAATAAATGTAGTTTCCCACTATTGTATATATTTTCATAATAAAATGGCACCATTTGAAAGCAAGGGTAAAGAGAAGAATAGCACAGATGGAGATAATAAAGAGTTGATGTATTTTCATAAATATATTTACAAAATAAAAGCACAAGTGTGCCACAAAATTGGATGAGTTTTCTTGATGTTGCATAAATGAGAAACCTTGCAGCTGTATAAGAACTCTTCCTGTTCAATAAATGTCAGTCACTAAAGAAGGCAGAGCTCCACTGATTGTTAAGGTAAGACCCAGCACCCATTTCTTTCAGGTCCTATCATAGAGTAGACTTTGGAGAGCAGAAAGCAACCTTAGCAGAATCCTTGCAGTAGACAACAATGAGACTCATTTCTTCTGTATATGTGGCAAAGCACCAAAGTAAATGTCACTAGAGCCAATCTGTGGGCTCAGAGGATGGTGTCAATTGAATGCACTCCAAAATCTCTCTACTTCCAGATTTAATTAGATTATAAGGAATTAGACATTTTGGAAGGATGGATAATTTCTTCATAATGCATATCACATTATGAATGCAACCCTTCCAAAGTAATGCATCTCTCATTTTCAATAAATGTTCAGGAATAAGACTCAGGCAGAAGATAGGTAGATGACAGGAATGATAGATGGATGGAAGATACATGATGGATATGTGAGAATGAGAACAAGAACATTTGTATTTGGTATCCTGTTATGAAAGAGATCATATAATTACTATCCCTAATTTACTAATTCAAATACCCAGCAAACATTGTCTAGAAGAGAATCCAATTTGAATCCAATCACTAGAGTATATGACTATTGCATGCTAGGCCACCCAGAGTAAAAACCATAGTCAACATTGTCTCAAGTATGAAATACATAACTGTAAGTTCCTGTCTGGTTTCTTTGATAGGGTAGAAATAAATTATTGACACTTGGATACAACAAGAGAGCTGTGGTGGACCATATCTGCATTCGATAGAAAAATGAACTCATACTATTAAAAATGATTCACATAGATTCTGAAAATAAAGAATTGAGCCATTTAACCTGTGAATAAAGAAAAAAGCACCTCCTTACCTATCTAGATAGAGCAATGAACACTATATTCAAGGCATAGGAATTTCAGTGGAAAACAAGACTCTAAAGAGATGTACAAAATATACATCTGTAAGAAGATCTAGAAATAATTTTCTTGAACAAATATTATAACTGAACATGTTAAACTCTGCTAAGCTCAATTCAAGTTTGCTTAACAGTATTTACCTTAGATCTGGATGTATTAAATTCTGAGAACCAAATTCAAGTCAACAATTTTAATTCTACAAAATTATATTGGAAATTAACATTCCCTTTCATGTGATAACTTTAAAATTATTTTAACTGTCCTATATATTTTTAATAACTTGTAGCTGAAAATATGATGAACCTTGAGTTTTCACTTTGCTGAAAAAGACAAAGCATGATCTCAATATGCCTACCAATTTGCTAAGGAATAAGGCAAAATTCAGTGGATCTTTTCAATTTTAGAAAACTGAGTCTAAATTTCTACAAGACAATGTGAGGCACCATTTAATAGGCTTTTACCTGTCAGGCAAAGGTGCAGGGAAGCCTAGCTATCTTGGGCTTTCCCCATGCAAATGACAAGAAAGAACACCTGAACATATTCCTCACTGACAAATGGCACTTGAGTGTATGTGGTTTTGCTATCTCTTTGGAGACAGGGGAAAATAACAAGGGCTCTTTTAAAAAATAATTTAAAAAAAGACTTAAGTCTCACCATCAGAAGGATGCCCCAAGATTAAACAATAGGAAGCAAAATGTCATTTTTTCTAGAATGGAAAAGGTTAATTCTGCTGCATTCTTAGGCTCACATCCACTTTGTCAGACTGGCCCAAGATGATGCATGGATTCCCTCAGAGACACTCTCAGGTAGGAAAGGAACCCGAGATACTGTGTCAGAAATGCAAGATAGGGTCACACTTATTGGAATTTCCTGAACATAGGCATGTACTTATATCTTTTAGAGGAGATATTAAGGAGGTAGTTTTGCTTCAATTTTTAATTTAGTTATGTAAGTTTTTGTTTTCAGTGCAAATATTTAGCAGTTCAAAGCAAAAAAGAAGCACCATCATTAGTACACTTTATTGGCTTTTTAAATTTATATTTGGTGTATTCATTACTTTACACATTGGTATGAGCAATCACCAGATAAGAAATAGCTTATGGAAGGAAGGGTTGATTTTTGGCTTGTGATTGTGGCCCAGGCATATCCAAAATCCCTGAGTTTTGATCACAATTTAAGCTTAATATACACAACTTCATGCAAGGGCCCGAAGGACTTCCTTACAAAGACTCTCACTATCTCTCACACTGCCCAACCTTAGTGGCCCTCTGAGACCATGGAGAAAGGTATCATGAGTCCCTTGATCTTGAATATGTCACACCGACAGAATCAGTACTCTGTGGATAATGTTACCTATTTCTTCTGTCAACTCAGGAAGGAGCACTATATGGACCAAGTCTAGGATGGCATTTTTGTGCTTTGCTTGCTGAATTTGAGAAAACACTTTCCTGGGCAGTTAGTTGTTGTTGAGTAGGAAACTCTTGTTTGTTATTCTGCCTTTAGGCCTTCTTTCAAAGGAATTTTCATTCTCACTGGTTAGAGCTTTCACACATGATATCTTGACCTCGCACCATCTTTTCTATTGTCACAGTGAAGAGAGTGTGGTTTCTCTTTACTGGTGTTAACATTTTTAATATCTTTAAAAATTAAAACTGCTTTGTTGCCTGCAGTATCCTTTTCTGGAACTCTAAACTTCCATTTAACGTTCTTTTTTTTTTTTCAAATCTCTCTTTGCTTTTTTTTTCCTGTATATCTAATAAGAGCAGTAAATAGTAACCATGACATAGACTCAATATTACCCTGCCTTGAAATTTCCTCTGCCAAACACATTGTCCATGACTCTTAAATTCAGCCTCACTCAAATTCTCAGCACACAGGCAGCATACAGAAAGTTTCTTTGCCATAATAGAACATGAACCAACTCATGGCCAGTTCCTGATAAAGTCACTCTTCCCCTCTGAAACCTTATGAGTTGTATCGCCCCTGTCCATATCAGCATACTGACCTTCCAAACTTCCATAAGAATGGCTGCTTATACACTTTTATAGTATCCTATGGCTTCCCAAGCTCAAAGTTCCAAACTCTTCCACATTCCTGCCACCAACTAATTCCAAAGGCCCACATGATCAGGTTTATAATAGCAATGAAACACCTCTTGCTAATGATTTCTGTGTTATTACTTTACTTGTTGGTATATCCACATACCTGGCAAGAAGCAGCTTAGAGAAGGAAAGATCTATTTGGGCTTACAGGAGCTGAAGTCAGGTCCTTCCTGGAAATAAGAGCAGGAAGCCACCTGATCACACTGCACCCATAGTCAGAATAAGAGTGAAAAATAGGAAATGTGTCGGGGCTATGAAACCTCAAACCCTCCCTCAGTGACTCCCTTTTTCCAGCAATGTCCCACTCCCCAATGGTTCTTCCTACCACTCAAAAACTGCCATGAGCTCACAACCAATTGTTAGAACATATGTATCCATGGGTGACAGTTTCTATTCAAGCCATACATCGGGTATCTTCCTGAGTGTTTGTGACTTATATCTGGTAAATGCACACACGGAATGCATGAGCAGGCACACTGTGTAAAAAAAAAAACAGGGCCAGTCATAGATCACAAATTGTTTCTTGGACATGTAGGCAAAGATTTTGTCTAAACCTTTCTGCCTATGCCTAACCTTCCCTAGGCTTATGGCTTTAGATCATTCTGAGAAAAGAACAAAAAGGCTTTACTCTTAGTCTTCATATTTGTAACTATATATAGAAATCCATGGTTATTTCCAAGGAATAGGTACAAGTGTACAAAGGGAAAACTCAAATGCTTCCAATGTAGTCTTTAGTAGAAATATTTAAGTCATCAAGTAAGTAAATTCTACTAATTTGTGGGAATGACTGGGTATAGATAAAAATGAAGAAATTGGACCTGCTTAGAAGAAGTGAATCCAAGAATGATGAAGTTTGTGGTAATAGATATTTAGTGAAAACTGCCAGTTTAAATAATCTACTGTTAACTAATACACTGATTATGTACTCTTTTGCATAGTTTTGAACCTGGGTGGCTGGGAATCACGTGTGTGTGTGTGTGTGTGTGTGTGTGTGTGTGTGTGTGTGTGTGTGGCTGCAGTAATTTAATAGCTACAGCTCTAGCTGAAAAGTCTGAAAGGGGAGGTTTTCCTTGTAAGTGTGATATGTTCTACTGGCTGTTGCTGGGGGACTTCAGTTCTCCATGTGACCTCATTCTCTAGCAATTAAACTGGGATCCTCACCTTCCTGTATCATTTCAGGGGTTCAAGCAGATCAGCAGGATTATTAAGGCTTGGGTTCCAGAATCACCCATCATCACTTTTGTCACTTTCAGGCCAACGAAAATTACAATTGTCCCAGATTCTATGTGTGCGTGTGGGGGGGGGGATAGATTCCACTCTTGATAAGTATAAGATAAAAATCCCTGCAAAGTGCATGATTCATCAGGACCTATTGTTTTTAAATCTTTTACAGTTTGGGGTTTTGAGTTGATTATTTCATTGAATTAAAATAGCGTTCTTTGAAACAATTTTATGGTTATTTTTGTGATATTGTAGAGTAGTAATGTAACAAAAGGTGGCTCATGGCTATAATCACAGCACTCAGGAGGCTGAGACAGGAGAAACTATATATAAATCTGAATTATAATGTCAAACCCTATTTCGAAAAAATGAAAGAGGAAGAAAGAAAGAGAAAGAGAGAGAAGAGTGAATTAAAATCTTGATAGGTGAGATGCTCCAGAATTTATATATAAGTATACATAACTGCTGTAAGAGAAAGAGTTTCTGCTCTCAGAGCAGGGTATGTTGTTACATGGCATTGAGCAGAATCCCAAATAGATTTCGTGGAATGAGTGAAAGAAGACAGTTGTATGACCTAATTACAAATGCAAAATGCCAACTATAGTACACATTTAAAAAGTAGTTTTGAAAATTCTTCACCAATGGTATGAATAAGATTTGTGGTAAAACTGTGAGTT
>PVHP010041788.1:0-16057 GCA_004024765.1 Zapus hudsonius
AGCAGAGAAAAGCACCTGGAAAAGTCAGATCTGGGATTATGAGGGGGAAGTGAAACTGAAGTCCAGGAATTTGTCACATAGGCTCCCAGGTTGGGGGGAGGGCCCAGGTGGTCACTAGCTCTTAGCATGGGGGAAGGAAGGGACCAGACAGAGACACAGCAGGAGGGGTTTACAAGGCAGGCTTTATCTGTAACTCCTGTTGGGGTCTGGTGTCAATTTTGGCACTTCTCTTGAAGCTTACCACACTGGTTTCAGGGGAAACAAGCTGCTGTGGGTGGGACTTCATTTGGGATCCTGAATTTTGACTGATCATATTGATAACTAAGGGAGGAATATTTCTCATCAAAGTCTCTCTGTAATGAAGTGGCCTTGTATTTCTTTCTACCCTCTCTAGTATGCAAACTTTCCTCCATACCTATACACATATCATCTCATTTTGGTTCTAACATTACTTCAACCACAGGAAACTGTTAGTGGTTCTTTTTTTTTTTTTTTTTTGCATGTGGAAGTGTTCATATGCATGTGGGCAAACTGTGCAAGAGCTCATGCATATATATGTTTGTGGAGGCAAGAGGTATCTTTCTTAATTCCTCTCCACTTTATTTGCTGAGGCAGAGCCTCTCACTGAATTGAGAACTTGCCAATCTGCCTAAGTGCCCCAGGGATCTTGTGTCTACCACCATTACTTCCTGGCATTTACATGGGTGCTGGGGACTTGAAACCTGGTCTTGACTCTTGAGTGGCACTCCCTGGCCCACTGGTGGTATTTCATCTGAGGTTTATTTGGACAGGATTTTAAAATACTGATTAAAATACTAATTGAACCAATATCACTAGGGATGGAAACTAGTCCTTAGAATTTTCACAACTCCCCAGGTGATTCCAGTGGGCAGCTAAGGCTGCTAGCCATGGTTTAGAACTCTTTTATGAGGAGCAGAGGCAAAACACTGAAGTGAAATTTGTAACATTCCTGTTACACATTTATTTTTAGGTGTTTCGCCATGGAGACCGAAGTCCCATCGAAACTTTTCCTAATGACCCCATCAAGGAATCCTCGTGGCCACAAGGATTTGGCCAACTCACCCAGGTGGGTTAAATTTTTGACTGAAGGTGGTTAATGAATCTCCAAAAGGAAATAATTATAAACTTCCCATTTTATTTTCTGTCATATTGGTTTTATGTGTGAGAGTGATAATAATATAAGAATATATAGTTTGGAAATGCTGAAAAAGAAACTGACAAGCAAGCCCCTGAGTTTTTCTATGCGTCACCTGAGAAAAAGACTTGTTAATAAACTGAATAGGAGGGAATCATGCTGCCTAGGAAGTGGTGGTATCAGGTTTACTAGCTGGAGATAGTAGGTTGGAGCTTTCTTTATAAATGGTCAGTTATATACAGGAATCGACTTCCTTAAGAGCCTCTAAGGAGAAGAGGAAGTACTGGGGGCAGCTGTTCCTTTCAAGTTGAAATATTCCCTGCAGGAAGTCTGTTAAAACTCAGGAAGTACAGGCTGGGAGTGGTAGTGCATGCCTTTAACCCCAGCACTCCGGAGGCAGAGGTAGGAGGATCCCTTCAAGTTCAAGACCAGCCTGGGACTACACAGTGAGTTCTAGGTCAGCCTGGGCTAGGGGAGACCCTACCTCGGGAGGTTTCATCATGGTAGAGAAAAGCATAGCAGGAATAGGAAGCTGGCTCACATCATCACATACCAGCAAGTAAGATGCAACAAGACAGCTATCTCTGAACACCCAATGGGCTACACTAACAACCCTCAAGATTGGTCCCCATGCACTGCTTCTAACAAGGCTCCACTTCCCAAAGGCACCTCAACTTTCCCAAATTGCCACCAGCTGAGGACAAAAGATTATAAATTCATGAGCCTATGGTGGACATTTCATTCAAGTCATCACAGGAAGTAAACAACCTATAAGTCTCAGGAAGCTCCTGAAAGTAAGATTCATGACTCCTCCCTCTAGGTGATATAAGCAGTGTCAGTTGCTGGGGAAAGGGGAATCTGACCAACCCAGCTATGGAGCTGCTCAGAGCCTCAGACTTGCAGCTTTTGTAAATCATACAGTTGCCTTTGAGTCACCCACATTCCTAAAATAGCACCTATGTTCCAGAAGTAGCCCAATAAACTCACTGATTCACTAATGGAGATGTGCACGCAATCATTTCTGTTGTGCCCTTTCTGGAGTGAATAGATGCTTATTCACATCTCCCCAGGAAAAGTCACCCAACAAAAGGGATCTTCAGTCACTGTGGACTCTTCTGTTTGGAGTCAGGTGCACTGCTTGCATCCTGAGCAAAGCCCTATTTGCGTATACTAAGATGTCACAGAATGCTTAGAGATGAATGCCTCCAAAGCAAAGAGGTCTTGACCTTGCCAAAGCATGGAAGTTATCTAGAGACATTTTTAAATATTGATGTCTGCTTTAAGTGATTATTTAATTGCTGGTGTAGTTTGGACATTGGGATTTATTCAGCTGATCATTGCATTCTATTATTCAACCAAGTCTGAGAATCTCTGACCTAACTAACCATTAGGTTTTTCAGAGGAGAAAACTCAGAGAAGCTATGTGAAGCCAGCATCTTTGGGTTCTTGGGTTATAGCCCTTTCTACCATAGCCTGCCATCTCTAGCTCTTAATAAGAGAAAGATTATAAAGATTTATGTTATAAAAATTCTTACTTATTTATTTGCAAGGAGAGAGAGAGAGGAAGAGAGAGAGCATGGGCACCCCAGGGTCTCTTGCTGCTGCAAACAAATTCTAAATGCATGTGCCCTTCCCCCCATCCACTCCCCCATGCACCCTGCTCTTTATGGATGGCTGTGGGGAATCAACTCAGGCTGGCAGGCTTTGTCATCAAGTACCTTAACCACGACCCATTTTTCCAGCCCTGTAATTTGATTTCTAACATTCCCAAGTGATACCAACACTCCTGACCTATACATCCCATTTTGAGTAACAAGCTCTAAGGTTTTTATGAGCCAGCCATAAATATACTGTGAGCATAATACATCATTTCACCAGAAGGTTGAAACTGACCTTCTGATTTATCAAGCCCCACTTCATGAGATGGTTGAATTTCATCCACAAAATCCCTATAAAGTGGTCAAAAGCATCCAGCCACTTTGAATGCTCCAGTAACAAGGATTCTACCACTCTACCACAGATGAGTCCTTTACTTAGGTCAGGTAAGGCACCAACTATCGTCAAACCCTTACTGTGTGCAAGTCTCTGTATTAGGTGCTAATGGACATGGCTGTGTATTCTCAGGGTGTCCTGACTAAAGATGGTTCTCTCTCTCTCTTAACTTTGAAACATGTCTTACTCTACTATATGTATATGTTTATGAGGAAAGACAAGACAAATGCTTATGATAGTATGTACTTTTCCTAATTGTCACTTTTGTTTTTTTCCCATAGCTAGGCATGGAGCAGCATTATGAACTTGGAAAGTATATAAAGAAACGATATGAAAATTTCTTGAATGAATCCTATAAACATGACCAGGCAAGTTGGGGAACCAGGACTGTAAACCTCAAGCCTTGAAGGAATTAAAATAATTCTGTATATGTACAAGTAATTTGCCTAGTCTCTGAGGACATTATTTACAGAGATCTTGTTCACAGATATATTTCTTTTCTTAAAAAATATTTTCGTAAACTTCAGCTGACATTTATTTTTACTTATGTTGTGTGTGTATGTGTGTGTGTGTGTGTGTGTGTGTGTGTGTGTGTGTGTGTGTGCCCACATGTGCGAATTCATGCATATGGTGAGTGGAGGACAGAGGATTTGTCTGTGTTCTACCTTCATTAAGACTGGGTCTCTTGGGATGAAGAGAAGGCTCATTGGTTAAGACACTTGCCCATGGCCAGGCGTGGTGGCGCACGCCTTTAATCCCAGCACTCGGAGGCAGAGGTAGGAGGATCGATGTGAGTTCGAGGCCAGCTTGAGACTACATAGTGAATTCCAGGTCAGCCTGGGCTAGAGTGAGACCCTACCTCAGGAAAAAAAAAAAAAGATACTTGCCCACAAAACCTAATGACCCAAGTTTGATTCCCCAGTATCCACATAAAGCCAGATGCACAAAGTGGTGCATGGAATTTGTTTGCAGCTGCTAAAGGCCCTGGTGGACTATTTCTCTCTCTCTCTCTCTCTCTCTCTCTCTCTCTCTCTCTCTCTCTCTCTCTCTCTCTCTATCTCTCTATCTCTTTGCTAGCAAGTGCCTTTAACTGTTGAGCCATTTCTTTCCCCAGACTCAGCTATACTCCTTTTTATAAGATTTTTTTCTAAGAATTTATGATATTAAGTTCAAATTTTTTTGGAAGTCAGTGTAAAAACTCTTGTTTTACTAGTGTCAGTGGTCAATTCAACTATTAGTTCACCATGTTGCTTTGTTCTGTGGTATTCTCAACACTATCCATCCCCAGAACAGATTATGATACCCCATGATGTCTGCTGATATTTTAGTGTTCATGTCCTGGGTTGTCTCACTCTGTCCGATCCACAGAAAGAAAACCTCTGGTTTCCTCTAAGTTGATTTCTGCTTGGATTTTCCCACTCTAGGTTTATATTCGAAGCACAGATGTTGACCGTACTTTGATGAGCGCTATGACAAACCTTGCAGCCCTGTTTCCTCCACTGGGTATCAGCATCTGGAATCCCAGCCTGCTTTGGCAGCCCATCCCAGTGCACACAGTACCTCTCTCTGAAGATCAGGTAGGTATCCCAAGAGATCCAGGAGGTTCCACATGAGCCACAAAGATTTGGGAGTGTAAACATGAAAAGGCCAAGGCCAGCAAGAGTGGGAACTGAATTTTAGTTTGGATTCTACCATCTGCTTTCTTTTGCCCCCATTTTAATGAAGTTTTTGTAATTTACCCCTCTCAATCTTTGCAGATTCATAATCTCTCTCTCTCTCTCTCTCTCTCTCTCTCTCTCTCTCTCCCTCCCTCCCTCCCTCCCTCCCTCCCTCTCTCCCTTCCTCCCTCCCTCCTTCTTGTGCTCTGCTTTTAAGTTGTCTGAATGGCATTGTTTCAGAGAGGAGATTGACTAAAAATGCTAACCTTTTCAGAGGAACTGGTATTTTTAGAATGGCAACACAAAGACCTAATCTTCCAATGTGGAATTGAAGGCTATCCTGAGGAAGTGATTTGGAAATAAGGAATTTCTCCCTATTTTCCTTGCAGACATATCATAAGCATGACCAGCTGTATTAAACCATTTTGTGTTTCTGTGACTGAGTACCACAAACTGGATAATGTGTTTTTAACAAAAATAGAGATTCTTTTAGCTCACTGCTCTGTACACCCAAGGCCCAAGACAGGCACTAGCATGTGCCTGGTATCTGGTGAGATCGTCTTGCTAGGTCGTGACATGGTCAAGGGCATGGTGAGGCAGAGGGAGTATTCTTCCTATAACCTCAATACTGCCACATGGAGACCAAGTTTCCCACAAATGTATTCCCTGGAAACCTCAAGGATACATCACTGTCTTCTCTGTCCTACCAATTCTACGAGAAATTTGACTTAGTAAATTTAGAATTTTTTCCCAAATACTTTGTACAAACAGCCCACCTCTGAACCAACCCCACTTGGGGTAAATCTGCTATATCCATTTTTTTTATATTCTCTGAAAAGTAAGAATGATTTATTTATACATTGCTTCTTCACAGAATCTGGAGAGAAGTATATTACCGATACTTCTACAGAGATAAAAGCTGGAGAACAATACCAAATTAATTCATGTAGACCAGAGGAGCTATTTAACCTACAACTCAGAAAGATAGTAATTAAATTGCATAATAAATAGAATGCTGGAGGGAAACAGTGAGGGAGATGGAGAAAGCAGCAAGATTATCTGCCCATCATTTTCAGTTACCTTCTCATTTAGGCAAACAAAATTCTCTTGTCAATTAAGAGCTCTAACAAAATCAGCCCATCAACATGACATCACTCTCAAAATGATGCTAAATACTACAGTGAAATGTAAGAAAATTCAAGACCAGGTTTCTCTGCTAGTTTATGATCTGTTTGATGGAAGAGAACTTAGCAGGTGTGAAACATGAGACACAAGAGAGTGATTTTAATCCTAGCTACATCTATATGCTGAAGGAATTCAGAGAAGTCCTGAATCTTCACAGGTAGTAAGAATGTGAACCAGGTCTTTAAGGCACGAACATGCACATTCCTCAGTATTACATGTGTGTGATGAGTGGTATTATACGGTATTCACTTGGCAATGGCTTAGAAGGAAAAGGCACTGGAGCTTCAAGGAGTAATTGTTGATACAATCCAAGAATGAGGAAGTGAAGGTTTGAAATTACATGGTCAGATGGAAAACAAGGAAGCAGTTTTTAAATGTTTTCTGAGTAGAACCCCACATGCTATTTCTTTTCTAGGCATTGACTATAGATAGCAATGAACAAAGCAGATGCCGGGTCTCTTGAGAATTATATTTTATAGGAAATACACAGTTGTTTATTAATAAAGTGGTTTCAGATGGTTGAATTCCTTAAAGAAAGTAGTTAAGTGAATATGATAGAGGCTTTGGTAGGATGACTAAACAAAGTGGGACTCAACAATGGCGAGTAGGAAAGGATGGCTGGACCTTTACAGTCATTTACTGGTTCCTCACGTAGACTCTTGTAAGCCATGGTGAGCTTAGGTTTTATTAAAGATAAAAACAAGCCGGTTGGGGATTTAGCTCAGTGGATGAGCACTTGCCTAGCAAGCACAAGGCCCTGGGTTCGGCGGTCCTCAGGACTGCAAAAAAAAAAAGCCAATGGAAGTTAGGAGATGTGATCTGATCAATGCCTTGAAGGAACAGTGGAGCTTCTGTGTGGAGAATGAATTGTGAAGTCAGAAGGAATGGATGTTATTTGGACAACTAGGAACTGTTGGCAGTGATTGAAGCAGATGGTGGTGGCAGGGTCTGGGAGAGGACACTGAAGATAAAGAAAGGGGAGCCAAGTTCTGTTTTCAACACTAAATGAGACATCAACCACTCCCTCAGACTCAGGAACCACTATAGAACAGGTAGTAGAAAGAATGTAACAGGTAAAGGAGTGCTTTGTGATCTTCCAGTCACAAGTTGCAGTTGCATTTATGACCTCACCGTGGCTGTTACTACCTGCACAAGACCTGTAAAATGTGAGGGCAAAAAAAATTATAACAACATGAAGGATTCATTGGACAGAAAAAGGGATTCGGCAGAGAAGGATAACTGGGGGAAAGAGGGATTATGATAAGAATACCTTGTATCTAGGTATGGAGGGTGTCAAGTAAAAATGAGATTATTTCCAAAAGAAAAAGGAAAAAGAAGAGAGAAGAGGGGTCTATTTTCATTATATTTTTAAAATATTTATTTGTAAGCAGAGAACAACAGAGAGGAAAGAGAGAGACAGAGAGAGAGAGAGAGAGAGAGAGAGAGAGAGAGAGAGAGGAGACAGAGCCATGGCCTCCAGCCACTGCAAATGAACTCCAGATGCTTGTGCCACTTTGTGCATCTGGCTTTACATGGGTGCTGGGGAATCAAACCTGGGTCATTAGCCTTTGCAGGCAAGTGCCTTAACCACTGAACCATCTCTCTAGCCCCTCATCATGTTTTTTTTTTCAATCATGTTTTTAAAGTACACAAATAATAATGATTAGTCTATGAAGCAGGTTTGTAAATGTTGCCTTTGGCAACAGTCGAAAAATGACCCAGAAGAAATGGCTAAACATGAAGTTGAGCTCAGCTTTGCACATGTTAGATTTCAGATCTTCTGCAATCAAAGAGAAACATTCATCAAGTGTTCTCTACCAAGGGCTACATAAGTACAGAATAGATGAAAGTTAGAGTCATAAAATAAACTTGTGAGTCATCAAGCTGTAGATTATGGTCAAAACTAAGAGATTGTGAAATTTAGACTCATTGTAGGATGATCAATTTGTTCTCCTAACAGAGATTTAATTATATTTTCCATACATTAAATGTATACCTTTATCTTAGCAGACTGCAGATTTGCAAGCACTCAAGTCAATGAGTGGTGGTTAGTTGATCTCTTATGGTTCTTTTCCTAAACCTGTCATTTATTTTTCCATACTCTTGGGGAGGCAGGAGTACACACAGATGTTCACTTAGTGTCAGAAATCAAAGGATCTGGGGATGAAGCAAGGTAATAGTTATTCACTTGAAAAACAAGCAAGTGTATTTGCCAACAGTACATTCTGATTCAGGCAAGTTCATATAACAAAAAAAAAAAAAAAAGAAAGAAAATTGAGCTTTTCATATGTGGGTAGGTGTCCTACTATTTTAAGACCTAATAACCATTTGTCTTGTTCTCATTTTAGAATTTCCATTGAACGCAAAGAACATGTCAGTCTTTTTCAGGTTGTTTTAGAGTTAATGAAGCTTAAAATATTGACACAGCATCTTTGGCAGAGCTCATCTGACTAACGATGGTCTTCTGACTTTTCTGTTGTCTGCAGTTGCTCTACCTGCCCTTCAGGAACTGCCCTCGTTTTCAAGAACTTGAGAGTGAGACTTTGAAATCTGAGGCATTTCAGGAGAGGGTTCATCCATATAAGGTTAGTAGCTTTATCAAGGAGTGTACTTGATGTAAGGGACAAGATGAAGGAGGAAGCTTTGGCATCTTATAAGTGAGGGATGGGCCTGGATGCTTGCCTTGCAAGTGTGAAGATCAGAGTTTGATCCCCGGAATCTGTAAAATATCATGTGACAGCATGCCTGATAATCCCAGCCCTGGAGAATAGGCAGATCTATGAGGCTGACTGGCCACCCTGTCTCACCTATTTGGTGAACTTCAGGCCAATAAGATACACTATCTCAAAATAGGTTGCCCTCTGGGCTCCACACATGCACATAATTACACAGACCCCACACACACCCACACACCCACATAAACGTGCACAGACACACATACATAAAGAAAGTGTGGAATGAACAGGTGCGTTGGAGGCTCATTATAGCAATGGGCCAGTATTGTCTATGAGGGAAGTCATCTTTTTCCTTGTGAGTGGGCCCTAACCAAGAAATCCTGTTCCCACCTGCCTGATACAAACCAGGTGAGTAGCAGGTGAGTGAGAAAAAATGCAAATCTCAACTTGCTTTATTAAACATGAGGAAACGGGGTTCTTGTCTTCATGTTGTTTGCTTTTTTCTTTTTAGCACTGCATAACATGCAGACATAAAACGTTGCAGTTTTTGAAATAATGTTTAAGTCAGTTGTGCATCTACTAGACCAAAAATAAGAAAATGTAAGTGAATGCGGTGGAACCCAGTGGTCTCTCAGGAAACCCACAGCTATTTTTTACATACTCTTCCAGTTTCCATGTATATATCTGCAAATGAGCAAACACATATTCTGAGAGCATCTCTTTTGTTACACTAGAGTGGTTTCACATTCTTAGGGTTGGTCACTGGGATTTTTTTTATTTATTAAAATATCCTGGAGGCATGGAGTCGGGCTGGCTCAGCGCAGCGCCAGGAGATGGAGGCCCGTGGCAGTGGGCGAGGACTGCAGCACAGCCAGCAGCTGCCCAAGGAGGACATTATGAAGTTTCAGCAGGACCTCGGTTCAGATTCATTTCTAGCAGAGCATAAGTTATTAGGAAACATAAAAAATGTAGCTAAGATAGCTAATAAGGACTATTTGGTTACAGCCTATAACTGTCTTATTGAAAGTAAGTGTTTCAAGGGTCTGAGCAAGGGAAAAATGTGAAACAGTGGAGATAAACCCAAAGATATGAAGTCTGAGGAGACTCTGGACGAGGGTCCACCAAAAGACACAAAATTTGTTCTTAAGAAGGGAGATAAAACAAACTTTCCAAAAAAGAGAGATGTTCTCTGCTGGTACGCAAGAACACTATAAGATTATTGTACAAGACTATTTTTGACACTAATATTCAAACAAGCTCAAAGAACCAAGGCCTTAGGTTTTAAGGCTGGAATCGGCAGGGTTACCAGAAGCACTCTTGACTGCGGGTAAAGGAGAAGTTCCACTAGAGATCGAACCAGAATGGGTGTATGGCAAGAAGGGACAGCCTGATGCCACAGTTCCACCAAATGCAAAACTCATTTTTGAAATGGAATTAGTAGCTATTGATTGAAATAGCAGCACTCCGGATCTAAAGACATCAACAATGATGATAAGACTTGGCGTTGAAACTTATGTAACTAATTAGAGCTTACTGCTATAAGGGAAGAGTCAACTGGAAAATTTAAGGAGTTTAAAACCTGTTTACTTGATCCCAATTTCTAAGAAATGTAATCCCTTATAAGTCTTATATAGACCCAAGTATTTTATTATAGCTGTGCAAAAATATTGAGAATTGGTTTTCCTTTTATCTCACATTGTAAACTTAAAGGCTCAATAAAATGTATGAAATGACAAAACAACCAGCAATGTTTTCAATCTGTATGTAGTTTCCTCATTTACTTTTAATGTATATAGATAAATATACATTTATCTACTTTACAAATATACATATTATATAAAATATAGATTTTACATATATAGAGAGAGACAGACAGAGAGAGAGAGAGAGAGAGAGAGAGAAAGAATGGGTGTTCCAGGGCCTCCAGCCACTGCAAACAAACTCCAGATGCATGCACCACTCTGTGCATCTGGCTTTACATGGGTACTGGGGAAATGAACCAGGGTCATTGTAGTTAACTTTTCTCATTGTTGCATCGAAGAACTCAACCAAAAGCTGCTTGTGGAGGAATAGGTTTATTTTGGCTTATAGACTCAAGGGGAAGCTCCATGATGGCAGGGAAAATGATGGCATGAGCAGAGGGTGGACATCACCTCATGGCCAACATCAGGTGGACAACAACAGCAGGAGAGTGTGCCAAACACTGGCAAGGGGAAGCTGGCTGTAACACCCGTAAGCTCACCTCCAACTACACAGCTCCAACAAGGTGCTGATACCCAAACTGCCATCAGCTGGGGATCGAGCATTCAGAACACATTGGTGTGTGGGGGACACCTGGATTAAACCATCACAGAGGCCGAGACACAGAAAAGAGATACAAAGATAAGGAGGGCCAAGAAAGGTGAGGAAAGAGAATGGCATATGGGGCCTTTGCCATGCCCTTGGGGAAGTGACCAGTGCCCAGATTAGGGGAGCCTTGGGGGGTATGGAGACCTTCCCTGCTCATGGCCAGGTGGCAGGGAGAGAGGGGGATGGAAGAGAGCTCTGAGACTCTGACATAAATATACCATAATTTATTTTAATCAGACCCTGTTGACAGAAATATCGATTATTTCTGATATTTTTTTCAAACACTCTGTGTGAATATCTTATACATTTCCTCAGAATGTTACCTAACTACTCCATCTCTGTTGAATTTTTCATCTTTTCTCATTAATTTCAGCTGCTAAATAGTAAAATTTCCACATGAGTAGAGTCTAGTTTTAGAATTTTTATTCTATTCCATTTTTTATTAGTCAAATCATGGCTTTAATTATTAAGATTTTTATAACATTTTAGTATCTAAAGTGCTCGTCATTAGTCATCCCTCGGTTTTCTGAGTATCCATGGCTATGTTTTTAATTTGTTTGTGAACCATAGAATCAGCTTGTCTAGTTTCAAAAACATTTAATTTTAAGAATTTTTATAGGGGAAATATTAAATTTATATTGTTAGGTAGAATTTGTAACCATTTAATATTCGTCTTTCTTTATAAAAATGTGGTATATTTGTTCTTATTTTAAAGATTATTTTAGGCTTTTTGTCATGTCTATAATTTTTAATGCTTCTCTCAAGTTTACAATCTCTGAAAATAACAACGGTTTATTTCCAGCTTTCTAATAACAAGTCCATGGCTATGTCTATCACCAAGCATAGTGCCAACACACCTCTAATCCCAGCCCTCAAGAGTCCAGAGGATTGCCACCAAGTTTGAGGCCAGCCTGGGCTACATAGTGATCCCTGTTCCAAAGCAACAAGAAGGACAAAAATGAATCTTTCCCTCTCCCCCTTTTTGAGGCAGGATCTCACTGCCCAGGATGACCTGGAACTCAGTCTGGGTCATGATCATTCTTCTGTATCATAGTGCTGAGATTAAAGGGGTGAGCCACCAGGCTTGGTTCTTTCACATTTTCTTAAAGTGTTTAAAATCAATATTGATTGACTGTTTAATCTTTTGATGGATTGTTATAATGTTTCAATATAACCAAGCTATTTTCCCATTTTAATCAACTGCCATGATTAATTATACGCATAGATTTACTAAAATTGAACCATGTTTGCATTTATCAAATCAAACCCTTTTCCTTTCAGGAGAAGTTGAATTATTTGCTAATATTTTATGCTTTGCATTTATATTTATAAGAGACATTTGTTAGAGTCTCAGAGCCCTTCCCACATTCTCGCCCACTCCCCTACCCCCTGAGCGGCCCAATCAGCCATAGATGAGACTTCAAAGGCCTTGCTTTGGTCCAGGCAGACTGGCTCCTTCCCCAACCACTAGCCCACACCTCTGCATGCTTTCTAAGGCCCTTTCCTTGCTGGGCAGCTTCCTTTCCCCCAAAAGGAGCATATGGAAGGCCTTCCTCAGGGTCTCTTCCTTTTTTCCTCAGCTTCTTCATCTAAGGTGTACACTCTGACTCTCTCTCTCTCTCTGTAGATGCCTCTCTGTCTCTTCCTCTCTCTGCATGCAACTTTCCTTCAGCTCTATCTCTCCATTTTTGTTGTTGTTTCTTTTTGTTTGTTTTTCAGGGTAGGGTCTTGCTCTAGCCCAGGCTGATCTAGAATTCAATATCTAGTCTCAGGTGATCCTTCTATCTCTGCCTCCCAAGAGCTGGGATTAAAAGAGTGTGCCACCATACCCTCCTCATCTATCTTTTTTCTCTCTTGCTTCTTTCCCTCCGTTTACTTTCTCTCTCTTCACTTAATTTTTAATATATATATTTATTTGAGAGAAACATAAACAGAGAGTAAGTATGGGCACCCAGAGCTTCCTGCCACTGCAAACAAACACAAGCACCACTATGTGCATCTGGCTTTGCATGGGTCCTGAGGAATTGAACTTGGCCCTTCAGGCCTTGCAAGCAAGTGCCTTTAACCTCTAAGCCACTGCCCCAGCCCCTATTTACACTTTTTGGTTCAGAGTCCAGTTCAGCTTTTTCTCTGCTCCCTTCAGCCCTTTTGTTCTTCCAACTCAGCTTTTCTGAAGTTCCTTTACACCTGCCACCTCTTGCTCTCCCCACGTGGTCTCTGTCTACACCCATTCTTACTGCCTTATTTACATCCACACAAACATTAAATTTTAGGACCACATATGAGAGAGAACATGCAATGATTGCCTTTCTGAATCTGGGTTACCTCCCTTAGTATATTCCCCAATTCCATACATTTTCATGCAAATTTCATTTTTCTCTACAGTTATATAAAATTCCATTGTGCAAATACACCACATTTTCATTGTCTAGCTGATGACGGGCCTCTGGGCTGGCTCCATTTCCTTGCTACTGTGACTAGAGCAGCAATGACCACAGATGAGCAGGTAGTCCTGTGGTAGGGCACAGAGTCCTTTGAATATATGCCCAGGAGTGGTAGAGCTAGCTGGGTCATATGATAGTTCTAGTTTTAATTTTTTGAGACACAACCACACTGATTTTCATAATAACTCTACTAGTTTACAATTCCAATAGTGAGTAAGAGTGCTTCTTTCCCCATACCCTCTCAAGCATTTGTTTTCTTCCCAATAGCCATTCTGTTGTTGGGTGAAACCAAATCTTGAAGTGGTTTTAGTTTACATTTCTCTAATGACTAAAGATATTGGGCATTGTTTTAAACATTTGGTGGCCATTTTGTGTTTTTCATCTTTTGAGAACTGCCTGTTCCTTTCATCAACCCACTTAATTTTTTAAAAATTTTTATTCATTTGCAAGAAAAGCGGGGGGGGGGGGGGGAATATCACCGCGGCCTCTAGCCATTGCAAATGAACCCCAGATGATGCACCACTTTGCGCATCTGGCTTTATATGGGTACTAGGGAATGGAACCCAGGTTGTTAGGCATTGCAGGAAAGCGCCTTAACTGCTGAGCCATCTCCCCAGCCCATCAGCCCATTTATTGATCATCGATGGGGTGTTTAATTTTTGCAGTTCTTTATATCCTGTAGATATCAATTCCCCTGCCATCGGAATAGCTGGCAGATATTTTCTACTATTCTAAAGGCTTCTTGTTCACTTTGATGGTTTCCTTTGATGTACAGGAATATTTTGATTTTATGTAATCCCATTTGTAGATTCTTAGTCTTGTTTCCTGTTCTAACACACAAAAAGTTTGAGTTTCCTTTGTTTTCTATGTTTCTAAACAGTTAAAATAGAATTAGAATAATTTATTCTTGAACAACTTGGTAGAATGATATCATCTAGCCTTGGAGTTTTTTGTTTGGGATGGATAATGATATTTTAAAAATCATTCTGTTTACTTGACAGAAATCTTCTTTTATTTATTTATGTGTGCACGCATGCTCACCAGGGTCTCTTGCTGCCACAAAAAAAATGTTTTCTCAGCTTGTCCTGGGTGACCAGGGAATTGAGCCCTGGCTATCAGGCTTTGTAAGCAAAGCACCTTTAACTGCTGAGCCATCTCCCCAGACCCATGATAGAAATCTTTTGAAGTTAATATCGGCAGGTTTAAGTTTCCTAGATAATTATCCATCAGACAAACAATCTTCCAAGGGACTTCCTAGAAACAGCTGCCAGTTTCAATAGACAGCTGAGTGTGCATCTCTTTATGACAGCCTGAGAACACAGAACCTGGTGAAATGCTTGTATTTCACCCAGATCTCACGATTATAGCCACAAACCTGGTTATAGCACGTACTGCTTCTGTTGTGTTTTCCCAAGATGCTTTGGCCTGAAATAGGCTTTCTCTTCTCACTTTCCACAGTGGTGTACATGTGATGTTTCATCTACTTATGAAAAGAATACAAATTTGGCAGCACTTTGTTCTAGCACAAACCAGGGACATGTGATGATAAGGCAGCGTGCATCTATTCATTTTAATGTAATAAATGAAAATTGTTACATGTATAATTCTTTGGCTGGTATTATCATAGCCATTATTACGGCTTGCACTATGGTGTGAAAAATATCAAAATACACTGATTAGAAAATGAGATGGTAGAAATGGTTTTTGTCCTGTTTATGTTCCAGGATTTTATAGACACTTTGCCAGAACTTTCAGGATTCACTGGCCAGGATCTTTTTGGAATTTGGAGTAAGATCTACGATCCATTATACTGTGAGGTAAAATTTAAAAAAAAATCAAACATTAACTGGTGGCCTGATTTTATGGTTCATGCTTATTTTGAATCAGATGAAGATATTTTCTTTTAACATCTGCTGCTCATAATTTCTTTAATATTGAAATATAATTTAATATTTCCCTATGTAAACTTGAAAGTCTTCACTTCGCTTTTCTCTCCATTACTATGTCTTTACCCTTTAGAAGATTGAAAAGATGATTACTTTTCTTCTCTACATCACCATTCATTCTTTTGCAGTCATTCGGGAATTCAGGGCTCCTGTCATCAGTTTTCTTTCCTTTCATCAGTTTTAATTTTTAAAAAAGCAATATTTAATATAGAAAAAGGGAGAGAGGTTGTCTGGTTTAGGATATAGAAACAAACCAACCAATCAACGATTAAGGTGCTTTTCTGTGAAGCTAAGGAACCAGCAGGCCATGTGCACTGAGTATCTCCAGCATCTGGAATTTGCTTCTAGCGGCTGGGGCCCTGACTCACCTCTCTCTCTCTCTCTCTCTCTCTCTCTCTCTCACACACACACACACATAATTTTTTAAAAAGGAAATAAACCAGTCAAATGTGAGCCAGGCTGACTTGGTTTATGAGAAAAGAACTTTGGAAACTACTAACTTTGCTTTGTGGTACTTTTGAAATCATCTCTGCCTCTTTCCTCCTGTATTGGGCTGTGCGTCCTCGGTCAGCAGGCTCCACCTTCTGGCCTTAAGGAGTAATTTGTATTCCTGTTTTCCCAACCAGTGCACTGTGTCTTGCACAATTCGGAC
>PVHP010041789.1:0-15361 GCA_004024765.1 Zapus hudsonius
TTTTTGTTAAGTTTGTCCGTGGTATATATCGGTCTGTAAAGGACCAGACTGTTTGGATTTCATGAGCTTGGCAGCACCCACAGTAGGCTTTCTGTCTCCCCACCCCAACAAGCCTATCATGAAGGTTAGCATTGTAGGATGCTGTCTGTGTTGGCCTGAGCACAGGACTTTTGTTATTTGATTGTATCTTGATCACCTCCTGCCCAATCCCTCTCCGTGCGTGGTCTTGTTGGGGTTGCAGAGTCATTTATTCCCATTCAGGGCACATTTCTGAATCTTTGGATGAGGCTCTTTCTCTGAGTGTTGCCCTGGGCCGCTCTGTGTCTCCTCTTTCCCTCTTCCTTGAAGGACTCTGGCCTGATAATGCTCCAGGGCTTGGGATCAGGCTTAACTGTACTCCCTGGGGTGTCAGGAGGTGGGGGTGGGGGGCTGTGAGCTGGCTGGGTTTGGGTTAGTGGGATGTTGAACTTCTGATGGGAATCTGATCTCCATCCTGTCCAGTGAGGTTTGCACTGACATTAATCACTTCACCTGCTTTTCCAAGGAATCTGCTCAAGGGTATCATTGGTTAACATATGTGTGTTAACCAAACTTCCTTTGGAAGAATGGGGGGGAGGGAGGATCTTTCTCCAAACGCACTCTGCTCCAATCTGTGTTGCAGGAATATATGTCTTTGTAAAATGTCAAGGTTCTGGTTTGAACATTTGGGTAATTTGTGATCAAGCTGATTGCCTCTAGAAAAAAAAAAGCAACAAAATATTTCTTACGTGCATTCTTAGTTGCAAGTCTTTTTGAGAACAACCCCTTAAATCATATCTTGGGAACAGATTGGTTAATTCTTTCAGGTATTTGTTTAATTTCATTTCTCATTTAGTAACTCATGCCAGGAACTGATTAAATGATTCACCAGTTTCTACCATTTCTGCACCTCTAATGGGAATGTGTGTTAGATGTATGTATGTTTCACCTCAGTTGCCCACAACTCTTATATTCTTATGGAATATTTCTTCAAATACTAAGCCTCAGTTAGACTGAATTAAATTCTTAGATTTGCTATTTTCTCTCCTGCATTCACCTCATTCATGTTATTTATTAATCAATTGTAAAAGCATTACTGATCAAGTAGTATGCTGTAGGAGTTCAATGGCCTTGCACAGTGTGTGTGTGTGTGTGTGTGTGTGTGTGTGTGTGTGTGTGTGTGTGTGCAAGAGAGAGAGAGAGAGAGAGAGAGCGCAGAGGGATCACGTCTGCATTTCTACTTCCTCCATCAATACACTCATTTGCTCATTTGGGTATAACTTAGGGAAGAACGCAGGAACTTTGAGAAAGAGGTTATTCTTTCCTTAAAAAGAATCAGACTATCATATAAGCATGAAGCTCTCTCACGATGGAAAGCCCCTGCTTGAAAAGGGGAGACTCCAAGGAAGTGTTGGCAGCCATAACAAATATTTAGAAGTGGCTGAATCAACAGTGCTGTTCCCTAGGAAGGTGGATAGAGGCTGGGTTTGAAAGTATACCTTCAGCTCATTATAAAACCTGTCATGTTTTCAGTGCAAGTGATCACAAGATGCCTTAATGTGTGTGTATGTGAGAGAGGGGGGGGTCTGTTACCCAGTTTCACTAAATTCCTGAAGTATAAAGCAGGCAGACATTTATTTTTTCATATTATTTAAATACAAATTTTCTAGCTACCATTCTCTCCTTTGCCAAAGCTTCGGGGTCAGATTGGAAGATTTGTGCCTTGGGCTCATCTCTTCTGGAGGTTCAAGTCATGGTAGTGTGTGTCCAAGTCTCACGGTGTTGCTTTTATTTAGGAGTCCCGACAATTGGCTGATGAAAAGAGAACAATTCACTTTAATCGCCAGGAACTACTTACCATTACAGACTAAACACCTTCGCCCTGCCCATCACCACCATACTTTTTATCTGCTATTAATCTGTGCCCGTTCCTGTACCTCAGCCTCATTGATGAACAGAGACTGGGTTTATGCTTCCAAAGTATATTGATCAAATGGGTAAATCAGGCCTTATTTACGATAAGCAACACTTTCATTTAAAATATTTTATTTTGTATCTAGAAAATGACATGTGTCAGGAATCGTTGTTATTCTCACCACCAATTATATAAGAAAATAATTAAAAGGCAACTATCTTTTTGTGAAACATTTATCTTGCATTTGATTCATGGACAAATTCTGATCTGGACCACTGAATCTATACTGAAATATGTCCCGGAGAGAAGTTGCTTATTTTTCATCTTGTATTCCAGGAAAATGACTCCATTATGTGCTTTCTTCGCCTCGGTATTAACATGCAACCTGCCTTCCTAAATTCTCTTGGAATTCTCTGTCCTTAGGACAAGCTCATAAAAACAAAAATCAATCATGGAGCCTCAGCTTGCAAGTCGACTCTGAATGTCCAAGTGAAAACGACACAGCTCTTTGGCCACAGATAGCTGATTTCTCAGGCCCAGGAAGAGGCGGCTCTGATGTCTTACATTGACTCATTCCATTTCATCTGTGTATATTTTCCAGTAACTTCCCTTTAGCCAGATGTTTTCTCGCCATTATAATTTTTTTCCTTTTTCTCCCCCTTCTTTCTCCTTTCTCTTCCCTAATATCTTAGACATCATTTTATTGGAGAACTGCAAGAAGGGATAGTGGTAGCTGTTCCTTTAGACATCTAGATACTGGACCCAGCAAGCACTGGCCTCACTTATGTGTATGCACAAACAAGCCTGCCTGTGCACACACTGTGAACCTCTAGGATAGACCTTGCTTTTAGTGGTTGGGGCTCTCTTCTCCGTGGAAGTAGCTTTTCATCTTGCTGTCCAAGCCGAGTCCCTGCTTCAGCCTCCCATCTCTATTGCCACACTGGCCTTTACTGTAGCTTCTTCCTTGCTGAAAGCATCCCACACCTCAATGGCAAACTTGCATATCCCCAGGACAGACGATTCATCCCATGGCTCATTTAAACATTCTTGAATCGAGGGAAAATTCGGAACAGAAATTCCAGATTTGGAGCTTATTATTGCTGAAATTCAAGATGAATCTATTTTGTTTTCTTCATAGAAAATAATAGAAAAATGCACAGATAGACACAGACAGACACATGTATATGTACATGCAGATACATGTGCATACACAGGCATACAGATATACACAAAGATCATATACAAACAAATAGATATACAGAAATATAGCTACTGAACACTCATTCACACACACATACTATATATTATGTATATATATATATATTTCCAACATATATATATATATATATATATATATATATATATATATATATATCCATCCATTTCACACTCAGGTTTGCTGAGCTGCAGGCAGGACAGACAATAAGGTTTGTATTCTGAAGCAAACTTCCTGGCCCTGTCCCCCAAAGCTGTGCTTTGTACCGACTTTAACTCCATAAAAAAAGATCAGTAGCATACTAGCAGTTTTCCCTCTTCCTAAACCACAGTCTGCATCTCCCAGCTCCTTTCTAAGAAGGCTTCTCATCCGTCAAGCTCTGTCCCCTCGGAACCTTTTAATCAGCCTAAATTTAACAACAAGTGAAATACTTAAAATCCACATTAAAGGGGGGGGAAGAGGGACCTCTAAAGCAGACCATGCCACTGTCAATACCCCAAAGATGGGTCACTGTTACCCCTTAATGATGATACATGTGGTTTGTTTTAAATAGTGAAGCTGTGTGCTCAAAGGGTAATTCCTGGCAAATGAAGCCATTGCTCACTGTGAACACCTTCAGATCGAAAGCAATTGAACTGAAACCTGCATATCAACCCTTTCTGTCTTTAATTAGAAAGTGCTGCTCAGGATTGAGAGTCTTTTTCTGGGGCTGGGGGATGACTGTGAATGGCCTCTGTGCACAAGGCATGGTTATAAATTTGGGAAACATTAGGTAAGCCATAACCATTATGGCTGTTCGGGAAAGTTCAGTGCTCGCTGCAGCCACTTACGATGTGCTACTCAGCCTGATGATTTACGGGGGGACCAAATGACATTTTATCACATTCTTTCTTCTTGGCTTAATCCCAGGTTGATTTATTAGAGAGTGCTGAGGATCGGGATAGTCAATAGTGTCAATAACACAGGAAAGAATTAGGATAGATTATCTTCATGTCTGAATTGCTTAAAGGAATTTAAGTGGCCGGACGGAGCACATTTTGATCAGGCTCAAGTAACTGGCTGATGGGCGATGTGACCATCCGCTCCTCTCTTTCCTGAGAGATTGTCTGTTATAAATTGGTTAGTTAACCAATCTTGCTGCTTTCTCTGGTGTTTTTCTGAAAAGAGAGGTATGCAGCATTGGGCTGTCGGGAGGTGGGTGAGGTCTAGTGTCTTTGGTCTGGGGTCCTACTGCGCTTCTCCCTTGGGGTATTGTGACATCAGCTTTCTTCCCTCCTGTTGATTCTGGGCTGATCTAGGATGGTTCTCCATTCAAGCTTCAGAAAACAACGTGCATTTGTGGAAAATATATGTATGCTTCTGCCTATAGACGGGAGCCTTGTGCCATCCAGCTCCCTGCCTGCCATTTCGTGGTGGGTCCTGTAGCATTGCACGCACTGGTTGCCTCTCCCTTCTCCCGCCCCAGTGCTGGAAGCCCATGTCGTTAGCGCTCACACACCATCTGTTTTCCTTACAGCTGGCCCTTGAATGATTTGTCCAGGAGCCGATGGGCTGAGGGTAGGCAATCTCTTTTAGGGGTTTCTGACTCATTTCACTAGGCTCCCTGCCCCAGAGGAAACATAGTGCTTGTTTATTCATACTGGCTGGGTAAAAGCAGTGTAGTTCATCAGGCAAATAATGGTCTTCTGGAAGAGAAAGAAACTGCAGTGTTGTAAACAAAATCAGGTCGGCACATCTCTGCCTAAGGGGGCTGGTGATGGGTAAGAGGTGTCTTCCCAAGAAAGAAGCAGAGCTGGCAGGTGTGGCTGTAATCGTCTTCCCTATGGCAGAGACCTCTTCAAGGAACTGGGAGAGGTGACCCAGCGTGCTGCTTCATTCAATTAAGAAAAGCATAGAAAGTTCCATTCATCAATAAAGTTAGCCATTTCGGGTGTTACTGGAGAGAACTTTGCAGAGCTGATCACTGGCCTGTGGCTGTCGCTGTGATGCGATGTGACTTGCCTCTTCTGGCACTATTGAGAAAGGACTGTGTCAAATAGGGTCAACTCTTAGGCACAATAGCTTCGAAGAGTCCTGGCCCGTCTTCCATGCTGAGTGTGAACAAGACCAAGAAGTGAGCAGTGATCTCACTGGCTGCCCCTGCAGGGAGAAGAGGGGAGGGCGAGGGAGGGAAGCCAGGCTTTCTAAAGAATCCAACCTTCAGAGCTGAGCACAGTGTAGGGTAGGAGTGTGATTAACTGACTCGAAGGTCCTGGTCTCAGCAGTGGCTGAGACATGAGCACTTGGCTCTGTCTGATCTTTCCAGCATTCCCCAGTATGAATCTTAAAGAGCCAGCAATGACCCCTTCCCATTTCCTGGGACCTAGTTCTCATTCTTCTCTCGTCCACTCACATTTCTTATATTTGACCAGCACATGACAAGTGTCTAGAGCACTTTGTGCTTGGCCTGATCTGCCACTGCCAAGAACATGGTGGTTCCGACTCTCCATTCTGTTTCTAGCTCTTCCCACAATGCCGAAGTCTAACATGCATGTATAGTCATTCAATTAAAAAAAAAAAAAGCAAAGGATGCATACCTTTGGTCATTCTAGCACCTTTTTAAAAAAAATATTTTATTTATTCATTTTCAAGCAGAGAGAGAGAGACAGAGCACACCTTGTGGGTCTGGCTTATGTGGGACCTGGGGAAATGAACCTGGGGCCTTAGGCACTGCAGGCAAGTGCCTTAACCACTGAGCCATCTCTCCAGCTCTAGCACCTTTAAGCAATGTGAGGTATTACTACCCACCTTTATCTGAGTATCCTTACCTGTTCAGTTCTTTATTTGTTCTTTTGTTTGTTGATGTAAAAGTTGTTTCCAGGCATTGTTAATATTTGAGCAAGTAAGTAGGAAAGTTTCCTGCCATTATAGAGCTGATTCTCCAGTGAAAGATGAATAGATGGGGAGAAAAAGAACTTTGAACCCTGGAGATATTTTGAGATTGAAGCAGAGCAGGAAATGAAGAAGTTGGTGGGTAGATCTCAGGAGGTCTCTGTGGAGGCAGTGGTCCTCCTAGCTGGGGCTCAGGAGTACTGAGTATGGGAAGGAGATGAAGGTCTGGGCTATGGAACACATTGTGCCAGGCTCACACCTAGCAGCATAGAGACTGTGTTGTAATTGGGTCTTGCATGGCATGGTTCAGTTTCTGAGAACAGAGCATATAGACTGTGTCTTGGGTTCTAGTTGTGTGGAAAGGAGAAAGGGGAGAACTGAATCCCCCCTGAGTGAATGAGAGAGAAAACCATGATGGATAGAATTGTGGAGAGTTGCATGGGACATTTGGAGTTTGGGGTGGGGGCAGCAGGAAGAGAGAGGGTCTTCTTGGTATCTTTGTAAGCTGAACCCAACCTTACAAGGTGCACCCATGTTGGGCAAGTCAACAACCATAATGAATGTGTCCTACTATTTCTCTACCTCTAGGTATTGAGCCATCCCCTTCCTAATTTTTGCTTCCCCCGTCATTACCATATGGTTGAAAGCTCCTTAATAAATTTATAATTCTCATATTTAAATTTAGAAGTGCACTTGCCTTATGACCACTGTAATTAAATTATACCAATACACATTGAAATAAAGAAATAAAATGCTTACTCACTCCAAGTTTACAGGATGTACATATATGCATTACTATAGTGGTAAAGATTAAACTACCCCCCACACACACATATTAAGCAAGCACTCTACCTCTGAGCATTATCCATCCTTAGGCCTCTTGTTAATTTTATTTTGAGTCAAGGTCTCACGGAGTTATCCAGACCTAGAATCTACAATCCTCCTGCCTCAGCCTCCTGCGTAGCTGGCTCCAAACCTGGCTCATCCTTGTTGATTGAACTTGAACAAGGTTTCAGGTCCCCTGCTCGATTCTCCCAGTCAGCAGATCCCAGGACCCTGTTCTTAAGGAGCATTGCTTATCTGTGTGCCTTCTTGTGTGCCGCTGATACAGTGACTACATTTTGCAAACAGTCCCAGGCCTCCTCTGCCTGGCATGAGTCACTCCTCCCTTTGACCCAACCTGCAAAAGTCAAGACTGTAGTGAACTCAGCTTCTTTTTGTCTGTTCTTCTCTCCTCTGCCGAAGCAGTGGCCCTGAGTCCACAGTAGAGACAAACAGCCCTGTATTTAATGCCTGCACTGTGTGCAGGGCTCTGAGACAGTAGGTCTGAGCCAGGAGCTGCCACTATAAGTTGTTAGCGCTCAGCCAAGCTCTAGCCAAGCTTTACAGCTGCGCCCTGTTTGGATTTTGTTCTCCATGTGTGTTTTAATACACAAAATCAAAATTAGAACTTGTGTCGAGAAGGCCACTGTGTAGTCTCAGGGATTTAATGCCAATTTATTTTTTTCTTTTGTAGACGTGGAGCAAAGTATAGGCATCTGTAGGATTTAATTGTCTCACACTTCCCAGGACTGATGAGCAAAATGCAGGAAACAATTAGTCTTCATGAGTCTTTTCTGATATTTGCTTGACGTTCTTGGAAAACAGGATTTCTTCTATCAGAAGCAAGAGTGAGCATTCATGGTCTTCCTTCCAGGAGACCTCCTACTTTCTGTGCTGTGATTGAACCCAGGTCTGAGTGGAGACCAGCTTTAAATGTTTTTTAAAATTTTTATTTATTTGCAAGGAGAGAGAGAGACAGAGACAGAGAGAGAGAGAAATGGGTACACAAGGGCCTGCAGCCACTGCAAATGAACTCCAGATGCATGCACCACTTTTTATATCTGGTTTTACATGGGTACTAGGGAATCAAACCCTGGCAATCGGGCTATGCAGGCAAGCACCTTAATGGCTGAGCCATCTCTCCAGCCATTAAGTCTAGCTTTTAAGGTAGGATCAGAGCTGAGAGATGTCTCCCTCCATTGCTGAGTCTTTTAGGAACAGCAAGCTAAAGCTGCCACAGAGTCTAAAATCAAAGGAAAAACAGAGGCCTTCTGATCGAATCTCCAACAGTCCATCTCAAATGTGTTTTGAAATTCAGATGTAAGCCTCTCCTTACCAGGAACAGGGCAGTTAGCTTCGACCCCCAAAAAACCAAGGTAGGTGTCCCTGCTTTTCTTTGTAGAGAAATCAGGAGGTGAGGGTTATTCCCAACTCTGTTAATCATAAGCAGACCGTATTGAGAGGAGCAAGTCTCTTAACTTGATTTGGGTCTTAATTGCTTTTTTTTTTTTAAGAAAAAATAGAGAGGAGAGTAGCCGTTTTGTATTGTTCTTTGTGAGACCCGAAGGGCTTTGGTACAGGGCTAGTGACGCAGTGAACAGCACGCAGAAGCTCAGAACGCTGAAAGAGATGCCAATGTAGATGGTGAGGAAATGAACGAGTGTGCTGAGATGACCTGGCATATCTGCCCATGGAAACTGCACATGAAATACTATTTTCCGTTTCATCCGTGGCCCCCCCTAGGTTACAGACACCAGGGATTTGTGGTCACTTCAGATCCCTGTTCCCCTCCCTACCCCTACCCAGGGCTTCCTTTCCTGCTGCTGGGGGTGCTGGATGTCATATGAGCACACACCTCAATTAACTCTTCGTGGCTGCAGCAGGGAAAATAAAAATGGTCTTGCTCTTGTCAGTAGCAGAGTTATTTATGTTCAAAAGCTGACTGAATCCCACTGCAGGGGCTTCATCTACTTCCATTCATAGTTACATCGCTGTGCTGAGGCCCTGGAGACTCCCCACATGTTCCTGCTGTGTGGACTGTCACCAGCAGAGTCCAAGGGAACCTTGAGGGGTTACGGGAGATATGGGGGTACATGGCACTGATGCAGACAGCTGCCTCAGTTCAGGTTGGAGCATCGAAGCTGGCAGGTGCACTGTTACATCCTGTGAGAGGAAAGGAGAGTACCAGCCACCATCACACGGTTTGTCCTCTTGATTCTGGAAGCAAAAAGCCAAGGTAAGAGAGGCTCTTGTTCCACAAGGCACTTCATCTGGGTCTTTCCTGGAATTTCTAGAAACATAGCAGCACCTCTTGAAAACGCCTCTGGCTTGGATTACCCATCACCTCCGCTGACACTGGCGGATGGGCTCGCTCATCCAGATAATCTAGAGAAAACGATGCAATTTCTTTTGTCTTTCTTTTTTTTTTTTTTCCTTTTTTCCTTTTTCCTTCTGCATCTTTCCCTCTAAGGAGTTGCCTCTAAACAGGAAGAGAGAATTCATGGTCTAGTCTGCTGGTGCAACAGCAGATCCTTCCACTGGGGGTCTCCATTTCAAACATGTCACTCAAGATTCCAGAACACTTCTCTCTCTCTCTCTCTCTCTCTCTCTCTCTCTCTCTCTCTCTCTCTCTCTCTCTCTCTCTCGCTCACTCGCTCTCTCTCTCCCTTCCTTCCTTCCTTCCTTTCTCTTTCTTTCTTTCTTTCTTTCTTTCTTTCTTTCTTTCTTTCTTTCTTTCTTTCTTTCTTTCTTTCTTTTTTTCCTTGCTCCTCCTCTGGTTTTATTTAGGAAATGAAGCTCTTTCAGTAAACAGCAGGAGATACTATGAGTCCATTTAGAGTTGCTGAGAATCCCTCCCCAGTCCTCAGCAGAGTGATGCTAATAAAATAATTAAAACAATGACATCATCATTAACTTTTATGGAGTCCTAGAGAGCAAGTGTACAGCTCAGCATTTTTACATGTATTATCACATTTAATCCCAAACAGAGGGCTTCCAAGGAATAGGTGTCATTTGCTTATTTATTCCTCTGTGTATTTATTTATGTTATATGACAAGATCTTGTGAAACCCAGGCTAACCTTAAACTCATGGCAGTCCTTTTGCCTCCGCCTCCCGTGTGCTGAGGTTGTTACCACATCCAGCTCTGTTTGGTTCTTAGTTACAGAATGAGTGGGAGAGGAGATGTTTAAGATCACGTGCTGTCCCCAACGATCCCACCATTCCTCACTGAGATCCACTGCTCTATACTATCCTGCTGGCCTGTCCTTCTTTCAAGATGATATCTAGACAACAGTGGGTCAGCATTTAAGAAGCCAGAGCCAGACCCCTTCTCCATTAAAGAGCTCTGTCTAGCAGAGAGGTTCCTCTCTTTCTCTTCCTGTGTGTACCTGTATATGAGACACATGTGTGTGACTGTATGCATTCTCGGCAGGTGCAGAAGTCAGGCAACCTCGTGTCCATCCTCCCTTTCTCCTGACTTGAGGGTCTCTTGTTTTGATGGCAGTGTTTGCCAGGCTATCCACATGCTTCTGGGGGATTCTCCTGTCTCATTTTAGGAACACTGGAATTAGAGACATGCTCTGTCCTGTCCAGCTTGAACATGAATTCTGGGGATCTAAATTCAGGTGCTCACTCTTGTGTATCAAGTGCTTGATCCACTGAGCTACCTTCTCAGCCCATTCTCCTTTCTCAGAATCATCATGCCTTGAAGCAAATTCTGATTCATAGTTTTATTGATAATTTTTTTAAAAAAATATTTATTTTTTTAATCAATTCATTTCTGCATCAATTAACCAAAAACAAAGTCTTGCTTTGTAGCCCAGGCTTGCCTTAAACTCATTACGTAATTCCTCAAATGTGTCAATCCTCCGGCCACAGTCCCCTGAGTACTGAGATGATACAGATGTCGTCTGATTCTATATTCATTTGTTAGGATTATTGGTTCATGTGTTAGGACATCCAGTGAGGCCATGGACCTGGGAGGCAGGAGGACCATGGAAGGCTGGTGGGCAGTGGCTGAATGCATTTCTGCACAGCCATTTCCAGCCCTGTTGTACCATGCAGCTCTTCAAATAACAGAGGAAATACCGTCCGTGCCCAGCTCCCTCCGTGTTCATGATTTATACACCACACCACTGCTTTTGTTCACTTGCAGGGCCTCGTCCTGTTCATGAAAGCATTACAGGAAGTAGGGTCCTGGCTGGCCACGCAGCTCTGCTTGATGTAGTGAGAGGTGTTTATAAATCAAACAACCGGGTGCTTTATTACCTTTCTGAGCTCTGAGACTCCCTCCTCTCTCTCTCTCTCTCTCTCTCTCTCTCTCTCTGCATGTGTGTGTGCACATTGGAGTGTGTATTTAATCAGACCCACTTAAAGACAGTTTCATTGCCTTTTCATAAAGAATGAATGCACGAAGGCTGTATAAGAATTTCTCTTAGCTGCTACCTGGTTGGTGGTCTGGTTGGCTTTGCCTTAGCATCCTGGCCATCGCTTGCCAGCTGATGTTATGCTGTCTTATGTTGTCAGTGGGAATGAGCTAACACTACTTTATGTGCATGAAGAGATGAAACCTCCTCAGAACCCCCTTCCTTCCCATCATCAGGAACGTCAGAGGTGGCAGAAGAGGCCTTAACCGAATGAAGAATGACAGTCTTTTAGTGGCAATCTAGCACTAGCTGACCAGGCTTGTAAACAATGGGATTTGAGAGTTTTTAAGAATTATTACTATTTCGGTTACTCACCAGGGAAGAACTCTGCTTGGTCTTGAAAATGAGTGAGGGTGTCTATCATGAGGGCATAGAATTGTGGGCCTAGGACTTCTTGTAGAGCAAGTCATAGAAAGCTCTGGTTTAAACTCAGGGTTTATTTTTCTTTCCAGTAAGTGGCAGAAAAAGTATGAGAGCATGGCTTATGGTCTATTTGAAGTCTTCAGTTCTTCTTTTATGATAGAAAAACTCACTTGGGGGGTGTTTGTTTTAATTTTGGATAACTTTCTTAATTATGTCATGTTTCACAAGACGTGTGCTTGTTTTTTTTTTCTCCTTTCCCTAAAAACTAACTCAAGTCTGAGTGAAAGTTTGATCAAGATTTTTAGAAAATTAGAATAATAATTTAAATTTTCTACCACACAGAATTATCTTTTCCAATAAGATGAAATTGTGGTTTTAGAATATGCTCTGACTTAAAATGGGGACAGAGACGAGGGAAATGGGGGTGCCTTCACAAGATTTGCTCATACAATGTATCTAATTACCAAAAATAAAATGTATCTAATTATCAAAAATAAAGATATTTAAAAATAAGCATACTTTTTAGGAAATAACATAATTTAGAATTTCTAAAGAAAGGAAAGAATATACAGTTAAAGTCCCATTCTGCCTCCCACTCAAAAAAAAAAAACCTTGAATTTCCTTGATAAATGTCAAAAAATTGGCTATCTGGCTCCTATGAACATTTATGCCTAAGAACTTATATTTTAAAGATTAAAACAATTCAGTGTACCCATTAGCATTAATGAAATCCAAACATTCAGTGGAAAATACTGAATTGTACTATGATGTCTTCCTGAAAAGAGATGGTTGGAATGGTGTGTGCCTTTATAAAAGTAAATAAAAGGTCTTACTAAATTTTGATCATGACAGGAAACATGACACAGCATTTCGGACCGGGAGCAGGTGTCCAGCAAACGACGCTGGCTGGCAACCCCATTGTGCTGATTATTGTGTTTGCATTTGTCCTCTGTCAGATGAATCCAAGAGTGTCTCATTGTCTTTAATTATGTCTATGAGGCACAGGACAGCAGTCAACATCCTCACGACTGTTTACATGGTTAACATTCAGCTTTGATGGGTTATTAAACAATATACTTTTTCAAGCCCAAAACAGAAACCAGCTGAACCCATATTATCCCATTTTTGCACTTGGGATTTGTGCAAAGTTAGTGATTCACTCAAATAAACATCCCTTTATTCCAATAACTCTTCTTAGTTTTGTTGGAAAATATCAATCCCAAACCCCCGGATAAAATCAAATTGCATTTCCTCCTTCAGCATGATGCCTACCAAGGAGATGATGTGTGAATAGGAGGGACAGATCTTTCACTGTTCATATAAAAAAAAGAGCAACTTTCCCAAATTATGATGTCTTTTAATTCAAACCAGCAATTACTATATTACATAAGACAACAATCTGCTTCTATCTAAACCAGACTTCTAGCCAGACTAGCATTTCTATGATGCTACCAGGGAAGAGAGATGCTATGTTTTTAACCCTTTGTGTAATATTCTTAACACAACAGGATCTATTCATGAAAAGGTGTGTTTAGCTATCTCTTGCAAAGCATGTGGTCTTGTGATGAATAAGTCACTTCAAACTTCATCCTTTCACTTAAGTGGTGAATAATTAATTTACTTAGTCATTTGACATGTATTTATGTGACCTCTGATCGCACTCAGAAATTGGGTTGGCTGAGCCGAGCGTGGTGGCACACGCCTTTAATCCCAGCACTCCAAGGGCCACCGAAGATGACTAAACAGGCCAACAAAACTTAACCATCACAGAGTGGTGGGTAGATTTTGGCCTTCTCAGGCCAGCACTCCCTGGATATTACAGCCTTCACTAATCACTCTACATGCTACTTAGTAGTGATGTCACCATCCACAGACTTGTACCCCAGCTTATCAGGGCAGTGGCTTCCATTTTAGCAGGAGGTTTCTAGTCTTAGCATCCAGCTCAATGTCAAAGTCAGTGGAAGCTCCTCACACAAGATCTGTACCTCTTTCTGACCAGGGGAACCTAGGAATTGGAAGCATTCATACCATTATCAGGTGGAGCAGGATTCAAATCTTAAATATATCATGAAACTTAGGGATCCCTGAATGAGCTGCATGAGTATGTTGATGAAACCTAAGTTTCCACCTTTGGAAAATGCAAGGAATCGTAGAGTTAAGAGCATAAGATTGGTAGAAACATGATGTTGGGTTTTACAGCATCTAGCACAGTAAGTACCCAGCCAGGAGAAAAACTCTACACATGCCTCTACTCTTGCTGCTGGTGGTACTGCTGGTATGGGTAGAGATGAATACTCAGAGCCCTCGGGATGGTGCTGGAGATTTTAGAGGGGGTAATGGTGGAATGCTGGAACAGCAAATGGTCATAGGCACCAAGGTGAAGTGAGTGTTGATGGTGAGGTGTATGTAAACATCATGGTAGTGGTACACAGGTAGAGTTGAAGGTCGTGGTGGTGGAGGTGGTGGTTTGGTGGGGTTTGGGGTGATGAAGAAGAGATGATGGTGGTGATTTGATGGGGTTTGGGGTGATGAAGGAGGAGGTAGTGGTGGTGGTTTGATGGCTTTTGGGTGATGAAGGAGGAGGTGGTGGTGGTGGTTTGATGGGTTTTGGGTGATGAAGCAGGAGGTAGTGGTGGTGGTTTGATGGGGTCTGGGGTGATGAAGCAGGAGGTAGTGGTGGTGGTTTGATGGGGTCTGGGGTGATGAAGAAGGAGATGATGGTGGTGCTTTGATGGGATTTGGGGTGATGATGGAGGAGGTGGTGGTGGTGGTTTGATGGGTTTTGGGTGATGAAGCAGGAGGTAGCGGTGGTGGTTTGATGGGGTTTGGGGTGATGAAGGAGGAGGGGGAGGCTAAGGTGGCACAGCAGAAATGAAGGTCATAGTGATGGTGGTGGGATGATGGTATAGATGGAAGAGGTGGTGAAGAAGCAGGTTACAGCAGAGATGAAAGCTATAGTAGTGATGGGGAATAATGAATTAGCAGGAGGTGGTGGATGTGGAGGTGCTGCTGTGAGGTAGATGTGGAAGTTACGGTAGTGATGACTGTGGTGATGGAGGGAGGTCCTGATGGCACAGCAGTGGAGGTGATGGTCGGTCATAGTGGTGATGGTAGTGCTGATGGTGGAATGGTGAAAGAGTCACAGGTCACGGTGGAGATAGAGGTGGTGCTGTACCCTGGAGGTGTGGTTGAGGTGATGGTCATGGTGGTGATGATGGAGTGGCAGGTAGTCAATAATAGGCATTGAGGGGATGGGATGGGGTAACAGTTGTCACAGCAACATGATAGAATCCAGCATGATAGAAGCGTTTCACACTGAAGCTTGTGGGTTTAGATTTAGTTCAAGGATTCCACTGACCAAACATGCCCGTTCTGGGGCTCAACTTTTGCTTCAGTTTCCTCCCCTAGAAAATGGGAATGATCGTCTTCATGGTCAGCCATCATGAGGATGAGCTGAAGTCATATTTGTAAAATAAATTCAAGCAGCGCTTGCTGTTATCAGCAAATGCAGAGAGTATTTGTTAAATAACATGCTGGCACTGAGTACATCCTTAAAACAAAGCCAGGTGCCTTGTGACTTCTGGTCATCTTTTCTCTTGCATCTGGCTTTTCCTAACAGGCAGGGAAGATCTCCCCCGCCTTTTCCTGTACCACCAGCCCCAGCCCGCTCTCTCCATGTGTTCTGTGTAGAACAGGTGTGTGTGAACTGGAGTTCTGGCAGAGTGCAACA
>PVHP010041790.1:0-15259 GCA_004024765.1 Zapus hudsonius
TCCCCCTGATGTTGTGGGTACGGGTGATGGGACCACCAGATTAGGTATGCCAGGGGAACAGGCCCACAGAGGTCTGCTATCACAGGGGATGGGGTTGGCTGGGGGGAGTGGTGGGGGATGAGGCTGCTGAGATCCCTGGAACTAGTGTTGCTGGGATATCTCGGCACAGATAGAGGGGCTGATGGGTTCCTCAGGCACAGAAAAGGTGCGGGGCAGATGCGTTGGAGGCTAGAGGTCCAGGGAAGGGGCTATGTAAGAACCCCTGGTTGAATGGGTGAAAGAGAAAGAGAAGAAAAAAAAAGAAAAAAAAGAGAGGGGTGGAGTGACGTGCTGGCGGCCGGAAGGTGGGGTGAGGGGCAACAAAGGAGCCCCTGGTCCCATTGGAAGAGTAAGGAAAAAAAAAGGGTGAGGGCGGAGGGGCAGGGCAGACGCACTGGAGGCCGGAAGGTGTGAAGAAGGGCTATGAAGGAGCCCCCGGTCCCGGTGACAGAGAGAGAGAAGAAAAAAAGCGATGGGGGAGGGGCGGGGCAGACGGCGGAAGGAGGGGCTACGAAGGAGCCTCTGGTCCCAGTGAGAGAGAGAGAGAAGAAGAAAAAAACCGATGGGGGAGGGGCGCAGCAGATGCGCTGGCGGGCGGGGGAGAGGCTACGTACCGATAGCTGATGGTGGAAGAATATTAATATAAGAGATAATATAAAACAAAAAACGGCAAAGAGTTGAAAAAGAAAGACACGCAAGTGCCTGGGAGAGGCGGGATAGACAGAGGGCGGGAGCTTGGGGGCCGAAACACAAGGAAAGCCGAATGAACAGGCTGCCGGCGGGCTGGAGCTGTTCTGGCACAGCCAGCCTGGATGACTCACTGCCTCCTGCCAGCTCTGGTACATGCTGGCAGCTTCCAGTCATGCAGATCCTGTGCTCAGAGGTGCCTGGAATTCAGCGCGTGGCCTCAGCTAGTGTCCACGAGCTGGATCCCTGCGGAAAACCCTGCCCCTTATTACCCGAGGCATATGGCATGTCTGCTAGTCAGCCATCTTTCCTGGAAGTCATCAATTAGTATCTTTTTGTTTCAGCTTAACATATAAGAGATAGGTGCCTCTATTCAGTCATTTTGTTACATCCAGTTCTGAATTTTTGTGTCTCTTCAGTGTTTGTTGCATGTTATCTTCAAACACATATACTATTTCAATATATTAATTGAATATATATATAATTGAACATATATAATATATAGAACTGAAATATATTTGAATGTATAGAATGTATGTTAATATAATAACTGAATATGTATTATACATACCTAGTAAAGGTGATGAAGTTCTAATATTTATTAATATTCGAGTGCATAAAATAATGGACTCATTATGACATTTCCATACAAGTATGTATCATTGTACTTTGCTCATATTTATGCCCTAATTATAATATCTTAACCTCCCTTTCTGCTCTTCCCCTTCCTCCTTCCCAAATAGTCCCTCCTTTGTCTGCTATTACATTATATACACATATATAGTTAAATATAGATTCTACTTATGAGGGAAAACAAGTGATATTTGTTTTTCTGAGTCTGACTAATTTCTGATATACAATTCCATCCATTTTCCTGCAAATGACAACTTCATCCTTTACAAAAGAATAAAACTCTATTATTTATAAGTCTTTTTTTCTTAGAGTAAGCCCTGCTGAAGACCATACAGCTTCTTGTACCTGCCTGGATACTTAGATTTTTCTCCAAATTTGGGGAGATTTTAGCTTTTTTACAGTACCCAGGCTCCATTCATGCTACACATGCATATTATATCCAAGTTTTCTTAGCTTTTTTTTGAGTTTCTTACAGTCTTTTTTTTTATTGTCCATAATGAGTTACATTGTTTAGTGGGCCAACAATGAGTTGTTATCCCCAATTCTTCATTGCCCCCCCTCCCCATCCCCAGTCAGCTGGATATCCTCCTCCATGGGCCATCTGGATGAGTCGTTGTGGTAGGGGACCATGGATAGCCTAGCATTCAGCCGGGTTCTCCTGACACAAGTGTGTTGTTACTGAGCACTACCATGCCTCTGATAATCTCCCCCACCAGGGCTATAACAATCTTTCTGCCCCCTCTTCCACTCAGATCCCTGAGTCATTGTGGGTGAGTATTAAGGCTGCTTTAATGTTGTGCGCTTAGGGGGTTTTGTATTCAAAATTGTTGGTTTCTGTCACCCTGGCTTTATCCTGTGTTGATTGAATGGCTGTGGCTGTGGGTCCCTTGTTCATCCCACCATCCTCTGCAGGGTTCCATATGGATCCTCCATTATATGTCTGAGGTGGCTTCTCTCTTGCCAGGATCTCAGCTTTCTGCCTAAGGTCGGTTGATAGGGTAATATGGGCTACAGCTCTCCCACTGCATCCTGAAAAATACAAACACAATCTCCATCGGATAGTGAGATGAGTATAGGTTAACAAATATACACCATTCTGGATTACCTAGATTCTATTTTCAGTAGCCTCCCCATCAGTCGCTCGCATAGTGCATCTTTTCTTGGGAGCCCAAGAGCATGGGATCCGGTGCATATCGCCCTGAATCCCCAGTTCCAATCAAGGGTTCCCCGTCACTGTGTGGAATATTTGGCCGAATTAAATAGCTGTTGATTGTCTCCCCCAGGCCCAGGTTCCTCCATTGCACAAGTGCTCCTTTCTTGGTTTGCTGTTCTCTCCCAGTAGGAGGTATGGTCAGCCTACTCATGGCCGCAGACTGTGTTTCATGCCAGTGGTCTGTTTACTCCGTCATTGATCTGCTTCCCCTGGCAGCTTGTGTAGTGCCTTCCAGCACTGCACTAACTGCCATCTGGGGACTGGTTACCATGCCAGACTTCAAAGGGACTCTCGATGCTGATCAATGGCATTCTGTGGTTTCTTCAGCAACAGGGTTTTGCCTCAGGCTTGGGGAGGGTGATCAAGAGCTTTGACAGAATTCTGTCTTTTTTTTTGGAAACTCATGGGTCACTTTGTTCAACAGCTCAGTGAGGGAAGGAACCAGTGGCTGGAACCTGGGGTTGTCAAACTGCTCAATTATTCACAGGTTTAGACTTTCTCCCCTACAACTCATGGCCCCTCTTGCCAGTTGACGCCCACTACTTGCTCTGTAGGTTACAGTATGCTCATGAGGATTTTATGTTTTTGAACCTAATCTGGTTTAGCCTCATGCTTAAGCCATTTCCATCGCCTCTTCCCTTAAACCTCATTCATAAACTCTCACTTCTTTCTACTAGTCTGCGTAGAGATAACGGTTATCCTGGTTAAGGACCACATATGAGGGAGAGTATGCAGTGTTCAGTTCTCAGTTGTTTTGAGTGTTCGCTTAGTAAGATCTGCTCGAAGTCAGACCATTGTTTCCTAAATTTCGATATCTCATTTTTCCTTTCAGCTGAGTAGAATTCCATCGTGTAAATATACCACAGTTTCACTGTCCATTCCTCCATGGATGGGCATTTGGGTTGAGTCCAATTCTTGGCTATTATGAATTGAGCTGCTATAAATACAGTTACTATAAATACAGTTGTACAAAGTTTTCTGCATCGAGATGTAACATATTATGGGTAGATGCCTAGTAGAGGGATAGCTGGGTCCCTTGGTAGTTCTATGTCCATTCTGTTCAAGAGTCTCCACACTGCTTTCTATAGCAGTTGAACAAGTTTGCAATCCCACCAGCAGTGAATGAGGGTTCCTTTTCCCCCGCATCCTCACCAGCAACAATTGTTGCTGGTTTTCTTTATGATTGCCATTCTGACAGGGGTAAGATGGTATCTTGTTGGGGTTTTGACTTCCATTTCCCTGATGATTAAGGATGCTAAGCACTTTCTTAGATGAGTCAAGGCCATTTGTGTTTCCTCCTCTGTGAATTCTCTGTTGAGATCAGTGCCCCATTTTGTGAGGGGGCATTTTGGGTTTTTGTTACTAATTTTTTTGAGTTCCCTGTAGGTTCTAGAAATTAGGCCTCTGTCTGAGTTGTGGCTTTCGAAAACCATCTCCCAATTTGAAGGAGGTACATTGGCTCTGAGTATGGTTTGTTTGTCTGTACAGAAGCTTTTGAGCCTGATCAGGTCCCATTGGTAAAGTGTTTGTTTTATTTCCTGAGCTGCTGGAGATTTGCTCAGGAAATTTTTCCCTACTCCTATTTCATGTTGAGTTTCTCCTATTTTTTCTTCCAGGGTGTTCAGGGTTACAGGATTTATATTAAGGTCTCTGATCCATTTGGAGTTGATTTTTGTGCATGGTAAAAGGAGTGGGTCTATTTTCATTTTTTTTACACGTGTTTAACCAATTTGTCCAGCACCATTTGTTGAAGATGCTATCTTTGGCCCAGCGTACATTGTTGGCCCCCTTGTCAAAGACCAAAAAACTGAAGTTACTTCCAATTAAAGCTGGGTCTTCAATCCTGTTCCATTGATCCATCTGTCTGTTTTTATGCTAGTACCATGCTGTTTTAGTTACTAAGGCTTTGTAGTATGTTTTGAAGTCAGGGATGGTGATACCTCCTGAGTAGGTTTTTTTACTTAGAATAGTTTTAGATATCTGAGGTCTTTGGCCCTTCCAAAAAAATTTAGAGATTATTTTTCTATGTCTGTGAAGTAAGAGGTTGGAATTTTTGTCGGCATGGCATTGAATCTGTAAATCACTTTTGGCAGAATTGCCATTTTTACTATAGTGATTCTCTTTATCCATGAGCATGCAGTATCTTTCCATCGTCTCACATCCTCCTCTATTTATTTTCCTTATATAAGTCCTTTACAATGTTGGTTAGTGATATTCCAAGGTATTTGACTTTCTTTGGGGCTACAGAAAATGGGACAGTCTCTCTGATGTCTTTTTCGGTGTGCTTGTCTTCTGCATATAGAAAGGCTACTGATTTTGTGTATTAATTTTGTATCCTGCCACACTGCTGAAGGCATTAATCATCTTCAAGAGGTTACTGATACTATTCTTTGAGTCTGATATATAAAGGATCATGTCATCTGCAAAGAGGGATAGTTTAATTTCTTCCTTTCCAATTTGTATTCCTTTTATGTCCTTCTCTTGTCTTATCGCTTGAGCTAAAACTTCAAGCACTATGATAAAGAGGAGTGGTGAGAGTGGGCAGCCTTGTCTTGTTCCTGAAATGAGTGGGAATTTCTTGAGTCATTCTCCGTTGTGAATAATTTTTGCTTTAAGAGTTTTTTAAATTGCCTTTATTAAATTGAGGTATAGGCCATCTATGCCTATTTTTAGAGAGCTTTGAACATGAAGTGGTATTTAATTTTTTCAAAAGCCTTCTCTGCATCTATTGAGACAACCATGTGGTTTTTGTGGTTGAGCTGATTAATGTGATGTATTACATTTATTGACTTGCGTATGTTGAACCTTCCCTGCATCTGTGGGATAAAGCCAACTTGGTCAGGGTGGATAATATTTTTGATGTAGCGTTGTATCTGGTTTGCTAGGACTTTGTTCATGATTTTTGCATCTAAGTTCATCAGAGATATGGGTCTGTAGTTCTCTTTTCTTGTTGCATCCTTGCCTGGTTTGGGGATTAGGGCAATGGAAGCTTCATAGAAGGTGTTTGGAAGCCTTCCCTCTTTTTCTATGCTTCTAAAAAGCTTCAGAAAGAGTGGTTACAGCTCTGTGATGAAGGCTTGGTAGAATTCAGCTGAAAAACCATCTGGTCCTGGGATTTTCCTTTTGGGAAGGTTTTTGATTACATCTTCAATCTCTGTGAATGTGATAGGTTTATTTAGTGCTTTTATCTGCTCTGGGTTAAGCTTTGGCAGTTGTTAGGTGTCCAAAAACTTATCCATTTCTTCTAGGTTCTCTAATTTTGTGGAGTAGAGGTTTTGGAAGTATGACCTGAAGATTCTTCCAATGTCTTTTGGATCTGTTGTGATCTCACCATTGTCATTTCTGATTTTGTTGATTTGGGCTTTCTCAGTTCTTCGTTTGTTTAGATTGGCCAGGGGTTTGTCAATCTTATTTACTTTTTCAAAGACCAACTCTTTGATTTATCTATTTTTTAATTGTTTTCTTTATTTCTGATTCATTAATCTCAGCTCTGATTTTAATTGTTTCCTTTCGTCTTGCAGTCCTTGGGTTAGCTTTTTCCGTCTGTTCCACTGATCTTAGGTGGGTGGTTAGGCGATTGATTGGAGACCTCTCTGTCTTCGATATGAAGGCATTTATCACAATGAACTTTCCCCTCAGGACTGCCTTAATTGTGTCCCACAAGTTCTGATAACATGTGTTATCATCATCATTTATTACTAGGAAATTCTGAATTTCCTGTTTTATTTCTTGGATGACCCAATCATTTTTTAGGAGCCAATTATTCAGGCGCCAGTACTTTGTGTATTTCTGGATCCTGTTCCATTGTTAATTTCTACCTTTAATGCACTATGGTCTGATATGATGCAAGGAACTACATCAATCTTCCTGAATTTGTTTAGATTAGATTTGTGACCTAAGATGCGATCAATTTTAGAAAAAGTCCAATGCACTGCTGAGAAGAATGTATATTCTGTGTCTTTGGGGTAGAATGTTCTGTCAATATCTGTTATCCCCAGCTGGTCGATGGTGTTATTGAGCTCCATTATGTCCCTTCTGATCGTCTGTTTGGTTGATCTGTCTAGAGCTGATAGAGGTGTATTAAAGTCTCCTACTATGATGGAATTAGAGTCTATTTCTGCTATATTTTTGAGTAGGGTTTCCTTTATGAACTGTGTTGCACTCAAATTTGGTGCATATATGTTGATGAGGGTGATATCTTCCTGTTGGATCATTCCTTTAATGTGTAAGAAGTGACCATCATTATGCTTTTTAATTGATTTTGGTGTAAAGTCAATTTTGTCATTGATTAATGCAGCTATACCTGCTTGCTTTTTACTTCCACATGCCTGATAAACTGTTTTCCATCCTTTTACACTTAGAAGATTGCTATCTTTAGAGGTAAAGTGCGTTTCCTGATGGCAGCAGATGGAAGGGTCCATTTTTCTGTTCCACCCTGCAAGTCTGTGTCTTTTTATATGGGAGTTGAATCCATTTATATTCAGTGATATAACTGTGAGGTTTGCTTTAAGCCCTGCCATGATGAAGTTTTAAAGGGGGTTGTTGTCTGTGCTGCTGTTATTAGCACACTGACTGTAATTATCGTGCCTGATCTCTGGTATTCTTCTGAGGTAGATTTCTTGTTTCTTCTCTGTTGGATATCTCTTGTAGGAACTTCTGAAATTTTAGCTTTTTTTTTCAAATAGTCGTACAGCTGGTTTACTTCATGAGACACTTTCAATTCTCTCTCTATTATGAGAAATACCTTTGTTAGGTACAGTAGTCTAGGTTGAAAGCCATACTTCTTTAGGCCCTGAAAAGCATTATTCCAAGCCCTTCTGGCTTTCATGGTTTCTAATGCAAGTCTGAGGTAAGTCTGATGGATTTTCCTTTATAAGTTACGGTTTGCTTTTCTCTAGCAGCTTTGAGTATTTTCTCTTTGCTTTCTATGTTAGGCATCTTAATTAGTATGTGTCTTGGAGAATTCCTCTTCATGTCCTGTCTGTTTAGAGTGTCCTCTGGGCCCCTTGAAAGTTGAGTGGGCTTTCTGTTGTTAGATCGGGGAAGTTTTCATGAATAATTGTTGAAAATGTTTCCTATGCCCTTAGCCTGGGCTTCTTCTCCCTCTTGGATCCCCATGATTCTAATATTGGGCCTCTTTATGGTATCCCATAGATCCCTCAAATTATGCTCACTTGATTTCTTGAATTTGTTGAATCCTATGACATCCTTATTAATTCCTTCTGTCTTGTCCTCAACGTCTGAGAGTCTGTCCTCCAGATTGTCGACTCTGGGACTGATTCATTCTAGGGAGGTTTCTTTAACAACTCCATTTCATTTTTGGTTTCTGCTATAATTTTTTATAGACTCCAATTCTTTGGTGAGATCCAATTTCCAGTCTATTTCTGTTTTTGCTAGGGATTCCTGAAAATCATTTTTAAGTTTTCTTAAGTCCCCATCAAATTTAATCAATTGATTGTCTAGTTCCTCCCTTAGTTGATTAATCTTCAATTTACTTAATGTGTTTCTGAATTCATTCATATTTCTCTCCATTAAATTCAGTCTGGAGTCTATGCTTGAGTTGGTGAGCATCTCATTCATGTCTTTTCTCATAATTTCCATATCAGCCATTAACTGTTTCATAATTGCAGTTGTGGTCAGGAGGTATATTATTCTCTCTTTGGGGTTGTCTATTTGTTGTCTCCACTTCCTTGCCACTTTCCTGTTCCATAATGGGACTAGGGACCCTGAGTTGGGGAGTTCCGTCTTTGATTTCTGTGGGGTTTTTTCATTGGTTTCTGCCCATGTCCAGGAAGGGTAGTGGGACTCAGGCACCCTGGGGAGTGCTGTTCAGCCTGCCTTGCTTCCAGTGGAAAGATCACCAGGTTTGATCTTAAACAGAGGTCTTTCCTGTTGGGGTGTTCTGCCCCCAGCCAGGCTCAGATCTTTACCCGTCTGGATCCCTCTGTATGTGACTGTTTAGTCTTAGAGCCACCTCTTAGGTCCCTCTCCCCAATTGGTATGGTACAGTAGAAACAGTCCCAACACCCCAAAGTATAGAGCCCAGTGTCTTCCCACCTGGCAGTGGTGCATGATACCTGGTACTCGCCTAGACCGCCTGTGCCCTCCTGGCAGGTACCCATCTGAACCGGCCTCTGCTGAGGCTCCCAGGTATCTGCCTGAGGTCTGGCCTTGGAACCAAGCTAGGTCAGTTTGCCCAAGGATCGCATCTGCCTTTGTATGTTGGGGGTCGTGGAGAGAAGTGTGCTGGAGGATCGGGTGCTGTAGGGAAGGGGCCCTGTGAGGGAAAGGTGCTCAGCCGGTGGTGCGGGTTCAGGACTGGCTGGTAGTAGACAATGACAGGAGCTTGGGTTGGGGGAGGGGGCAGCTCTCCTTTTCCTCTGGGGAGCAGAGAGCCGCTGGTGAACCCTGTCCGGGCTGGTGCAGAAGCTGGGGAGAGGGTGGGCTTGGGTTCAGGGCCGGCTGGGGTCCGCGATTTGGATCCCAGCTGGAAAATCAAACCTTTAAAGACAGAGTTCTGGCGAAGCTGTTACTCCTCCACCATCTTGCTCCCTTCTTAGCTTTTTAACTTTTGATTTTAAGACCGTGTCTCACTAAGTTGCCTCAACCCTCCTACTTCAGCCTCCCAAGTAGCTGGGATTACAGGCCTGTTTCCATTATTTTTTCCATTAGTTTCCATTATTTTTATTTGCTTGTGCTTCTCTCTTAGCCTCTCTCTCTCTCTCTCTCTCTCTCTCTCTCTCTCTCTCTCTCTCTCTCTCTCTCTCTCTCTCTCGTGTGTGTGTGTGTGTGTGCTGTGTGTTGCAATGCCAGGACCTCTTGCTAACACAAATGAACACCAGATACTTGCACCACTTTTTGCATCTGGCTTACATGGGTGGCTTTGGAATTGAAGTCGGGCCATCAGGCTTTGCAAGCAAGGGCATTTAAATGCTGAGCCATCTTCCCAGCCCTCATTACTTCTTTAAATAAGTTGTTTATATTTTGCTTTCTTCTCCACCTTTTAACTTTTATTATGTAAATACTGCTTGTCTTAATGGTCTATCATAAATCTTATAGTCTTTCCTCATTCCTTTTCATTTTTTTCCTTTCCTTATAGATTTTGAGTTTATAGATTATTTCTTCTTCATTATCATTTCTGTTATTAATTTATTAATGTATTATTTGACTCCATAATTTTTCTTTAATTCTTTTTTATGACATCAATCTCCCTATAAATTGTGTGGGTTTGTTGATGTATTTTTCCATGAAATCATTAAATTAGGCATGTGTTCACTAAAATCTACTAAGATCCCTTAAAACAACTATTCTGAATTTGTTGGTCAATTAAAATGTGTCTATTCGGGAAAGTTGCTTACCATATAATTCTTGTGTTCTTTTGGTAGTGTTGTGACTCATTGGCATTTCATTTTTTTTTTCTTGTTTTGTGGTGATGTGTTGCTCTTGATGGGGCAATTCCCTCCTCAAGACCTTACAAACTGGTTTTAGGGGAAAATTTCTTGTTCTGTGGGTTAATGGAAGGTTACTGGCTTGGTGGGGCCTGGGAGTTATAGCTCTTGTAAGGAAACAGCTGCATAGTTTCTATGCAGCTCTGTTAGCTAAGGTCTATGTTACTATAGATTTCAAGGTCTTCAATGGCTAAGGCTGTGTATACTCTCATGAAAAGAAAAGGTGGTGCAAGCGTACTTTGATTTCCTTTTCTTCCACTTATGAAGTTGTGGTCAAACTTCACAACAAATTTAACTTGTGAATTACTTTATGTTGATGATAGCACCAGTGTCATGAATGACACTTGATAGGAGACAGAAATTGGCTAAGCAATAAGGGTAACAGAACCCAAAAATGAATGGTATTTTTCCCTTTGGCTAGAAGCAGGAAATGTCACCAGACCTACAGAAACCTGGATGCTTTCCTTATCTCTTTTCATCCCTGAAAAGTTACATGCTACAGGAAAGATTTCTAGATTAAACTTGCACCTTTCCTAGATGACCAAAACTCTGATTCCTATCTCAGGTTTCTGGAACTATTGCTATATTGCAGAAACCCAGTTTTTTTCCCTAGAAGAAACACATAACAACCTTGCCATGTTCCATAATAACCCTAACTAAAACCACCCAATGAGTTCTCCTCCTTCCTGGATACTCCCACCTATCTGTATAGATATGAGTCTTTCCTTTTTTTAAAAATCTAGTTCTAATAAACTTCTTCTCAAACCGAGGTTTCACCCTCCTGTGGTTTGTGAATATCATTCGTTGAATTCATAAGGCAAGAACCCATGAAGGCCATTGACTCAGTGGAAGCTCTGTGTGACTGTGAGTTCCAGCAATAAGGTTCCATCACTCTCAAGGACAGTCCAGAAGTCCTGCATCATACTCATGAATTGGCCATGGATCCAGGGTCTGGATGCATAGGCCCACATAAGGATCAAAGAATCCCAGTTTCAGACTGGAAATAATGTGTAAAGTACAGGAGCTTGTCGAACAGCCACAGAACTGGGTCTGGAGTGAATATGCACATAACTGCAGCAGCTTCAGGGCTCAGGATGCAGGCTAACCCATGATGATGGTGTATCTAAGCTTAAGGCACTAGCAGATGGTATGCAGCTACACAGCTGTCTGAGCATAAATATGCAATAAATATGCATAAATATGCAATAAATATGTCCTAGTTTTAGGGAGTTGGAAAACTCACCATAAGTGTGGTTCCTACATTAGAGGTAGGTGAGCTCATGTAGTGCCTGCATATTGCAGGGACACACAGAATGACTGAAATGCTTGAACTTGGAACAGTACTAGATTGTGACTGGAGAGGCTGCAGAATTTGAGACATTGGTGCATGCAGGACAGTTACACAGCCCAGATCTGGAAAGTAGAAAGGATTGTAATGGCCCTGGTTCCAGGGTATGGGAGAGGTGGTGACTCTAGTGGCAGAAAGGTGCGACTATAGATCCTTGATAGGGCCTGGAGCACAACAGCATCTTTTTCTCCTGTAGTTCCACAGAGAAATGGTGTTTTGTTATTGTAGCAATAAAAGATGCTAATGCCTTCCATACAACAGGACACTTGGGGCCTCAATGGCACTTATTTCTATGGTTGATAATGTTACCAGTTGCCCAGCTTCTCTGTTTCTAGCCATCTCCAAACATCTGAGGTAAACTGATCTCCCAACAATCTTTTCTGCATGGTTTTTCTTCTTTCTTTTGCCCCACTGTGTTGTTTTGGCAGATTCTTAAGTAAACCATGGTGTTCTGGCAATATTACTTTACATAAAACAATTTGGTGTTTAATGGAAAAAATGTGGCCTTTATCTCCTACTTTACCATCTCAAAAAACTCAATGAACATACTGAGACAGGAAAAGAAAACCCTCAGGTGCAATGGAGGGTTGCAAACTTGTATGGCTTGTATGTGCCCATTTTTGACACTAGAATGAGAACACGGAGCTCCTGTTTTGCACTCTATGCTCAGACATCTTTTAAAAACTGGTCTGCAATTTGACAACTGCCATGGCACCAAAGAAAATACAGTGTTTACAGGAACTTTTTAATTTGGTAGGTTCATTGGCTCTTTTGAATGGTCCGTGATTTCACCTTATTTGCATGCATCAATCAGAGCCCATCGGTGTCTGTATAAGTACCTGTACTCAGCTCCTCAACGTACAGATCCAACAGATACCAGAGAAGAGTTCCAAGAAGAGCGAAGACCTGTGCTGCCTAAACCACTAAGGGCTACATGGGGCTTGAGCTGCCACATGACGGCTTGGGCTTCAGTTGTTGGACCCTAGGTATCTAGAGCTGCTTGCACTAGAGCTCCTGCATCTGAGAACACCCAGAACTGCTTGACCTTTAGGTGCTGGACTTGAGAACCTCTAGAACTGCCCTGATCTGGGTACTGAATCTGTTCCTGCCACAGCAGGGCTGAAGCTGCTCTCTGCTCAGACCTGCTTCTATTTGGCACCTGGGATTTCAACACCTGGACTCTCTCCTGCTTCAGAAACAGACCTGTTGCCTTGGAAGCCTCTGGCTCATGCTTCAGAGGCTTCTCCTGTTGCCTGGGGCTTCTGATACTGTGGGACTTGCTATTTATTGCACTGGGAATCCCAGTGAGTGCTTCAATGCCTCTTACTAAAGCCTGTCAAGGATTCAGAGCTGTAACACTTTGTGTTTCCCTGACTAGCAAACTCATAGCCACCAGGGTCCACTTTTTGCTCAAGTTGTTAGACTATCATGTAAATAAATCATTCGTTCACCCTTCACTGTCTGTCTAGTCCATTCTTTGGATGGACAGACAAGAACCCAGGAATAAGAATAAACTGAGAAATGGGTGTTGTGGCACAGAAAGGGTGTCATCCTCAAGAATTGGAATGCTGTGGGATATTTGAGTCAGCTTTTCATCAATATGTTTTAAATGTTAGCTGTTGAGAGAGGCACCTTTAGGTGAAAGCTCCTTTAGTAATGCATCCTCAGAGCGTCCTTTACAATTTTCAGCTAAAGCTTTATGATACAAGCTGAGAGTGTCTACATACATTTCCATCCACCATTTTAATCTTTTGATATGCACTCCATGACCTTAAACTAAGGTGGTCCAAAAATATCTAATATTTTTCCTTCTTTTTTTATTTTTATTTTTTTAAATATATATTTATTGTCCATAATGAGTTACATTATTTAGTGGGCAAACCATGCGTTGTTATCCCGAATTCCCCAATTCCCCCCCTCCCCATCCCTGATCAGTTGTATATCCTCCACCGTGGGCTGTCTGTATTAGTCCATGTGGCAAGGGATCCTGTATATCTTAGTACTCATCCCGGTCTTCCTGGCCCAAGTGTGTTGTTACTGAGGGGTGCCATGCCTCCGGACAGTCTCCCCCACCACGGCTATCACAATCTTTCCGCCCCCTCTTCCGCTCAGTTCCCTGAGTCGTGGTGGGTAATAAGGCTGCTTTAATGTTGCGAGCTTAGGGGTTCTTGTGTCGAAAATCCTTGGTTTCTGTCTCAATGGCCTATCCTGTGTTGATTGAGTGACTGTGGTTATAGGTCCCTTGTTCATCTGTCATTGTCTGCTGGGTTCCCTATGGATCCTCCCTGACTGTGGTGGCTCCTCTCTTGCCAGGATCTCATCCATCGGCCTACGGTTGTTTGATAGGGTTAGATGGGCCGCAGCTCTCTCGTTGCATCCTGAAAAACACAAATACATTTGGCTTATCCTGAGTTGGTTGAATGGCTGTGGCTATGGGTCCCTTGTTCATCCCGTCCTTCTCTGCAGGGTTCCATATGGATCCTCCACAATATGACTGTGGTGGCTCATCTCTTGCCATGATCTCATCTTTTGGCCTGCTGTCGGGTGGTAGGGTTATATGGGCCACAGCTCACTCACTATATCCTGAAAAATACAAATACAATCTCCATTGGAGAGTTAGAACAGTATAGGTTAACAAATATACACCATTCTGGGTTACCTAGTTTCTATTTTTAGTAGCCTCCCTGTCAGACGTTCGCATAGTGCATAATTTCTTGGGAGCCAAAGTGTATGGGATCCGGTGCATATTGCCCTAAATCCCCATTTCCAATCAAAGGTTCCCCCTCACTGAGTGGAATATTTGGCCGAATTTAATGGCTGTTGATTGACTCTCCAGGCCCAGGTTCCTTCTTTGCACAATTGCTCCTTTCTTGGTTTGCTGTTCTCTCCCAGTAGGAACTGTATCCAGCCTATTCATGGCGGCAGACTATGTTTCATGCCAATGGTCTGTTTACTCCAGTTATTGCCAATCAGCTTCCCCTGGCAGCTTGTGCATTGCCCTCCAGCCCTACACTAACTGTCATCTGGGGGTTGGTTACCATTCCAGACCTCGCTGGGACTCTCGATGAAGATCGATGGCATTCTGCAATTTCTTCAGCAACAGGATTTCGTCTCAGACCTGGGGAGGGTGTTCAAGAGCCTTGACAGAATTCTGTCATTTTTGGAACCTCATGGGTCACTTTGGTCAACAGCTCAGTGAGGGAAGAGACCGGTGACTGGAACCTGGGGCTTTCAGACTGCTTAATTATTCACAGACTTAAACATTCTCCCCTGCTACTCATGACCCCTCTTGCCAGTTGACGCCCACTGTTTACTCTTTAGGTTACAGTATGCTCGTGAGGATTTTATGTTTTTGAACCTAATTTGGATTGGCCTCCTGCTTAAGCCATTCCCCTCCCCCCTTCCCTTACCCCTCATTCCTAACATCTCACTTCTTTCTATAAGTCTGCATAAAGAAAACATTTATCCTGATTAAGGTCCGCATATGAGGGAGAGTATGCGGCATTCAGATCTCTGTTCTTTTGAGTGTTCACTTAGTAAGATCTGCTCAAAGTCAGACCATTTTTTTCTAAATTTCGATGTGTCATTTTTCCTTTCAGCTGAGTAGAATTCCATTGTGTAAATATACCACAGTTTCGCTGTCCATTCCTCCATGGATGGGCATTTGGGTTGATTCCAGTTCTTGGCTATTTTGAATTGAGCTGCTATAAATATAGTTGTACAAAATTTTCTGCATCGAGATGTGGCATCCTGCGGGTAGATGCCTAGTAGAGGGATAGCTGGGTCCATTGGTAGTTCTATGTCCATTCTGTCTAGAAGTCTCCACACTGCTTTCCATAGCGGTTGAACAAGTATGCAATCCCACCAGCAGTGAATGAGGGTTCCTTTTTC
>PVHP010041791.1:0-15261 GCA_004024765.1 Zapus hudsonius
AAATGTGTATATTTGTTAACCTACACTGATCACACTCTCCGATGGAGACTGTGCTTGTACTTTTCAGGATGCAGCGAGAGAGCTGGGGACCATCTAACTCTACCAACCGACCGTAGGCCGATAGCTGAGATTCTGGCAAGAGAGGAGCCACCACAGTCATACCGTAGAGGATCTATATGGAACCCCACAGAGAATGACGGGAGGAATGAGGGACCCACAGCCACAGACATTCAATCTACACAGGATAAGCCAGTGAGACAGAAACCAATGATCTTCGACACAAAGACCCCTAAACTCACAACCTTAAAGCAGCCTTAATATTCATCCACCATGACTCAGGGAACTATGCGGAAGAGGGGGCTGAAAGATTCTAAGAGCCGTGGTGGGGGAGACTATTCAGAGGTATGGCACCCTTCAGTAACAACACACTTGGGCCAAGAGGACCGGGCTTATGACTAGGCTATCCAGGGTCTCCTGCCACAAGGACTGATCCAGATGGCCCACGGAGGAGGATATCCAGCTGATAGGGGATGGGGAAGAGTGGGCATTGGCGATAACAACTCAATGTTTGCCCACTGAATAATGTAACTCATTATCGACAATAAATATATATTTAAGACTTAAAAATTTCTGTAGGTTAACATGTGATATCTTTTTAATCTTATTTATTTCCAAGGAGAGAGAAGAGAGAAAGACAGACAGACAGAGAATATGAATGGGCACAGCAGGGCTTCCTTCTGCTGCAAAGGAACTCCAGATGCATGTGCCACTTTGTGCATCTGGCTTTATGTGGGTAATGGGGAAACAAACCAGGTTTGTTAGGGTTTGCAGATAAGCACCTTAACTGCTGAGCCATCTCTCTAGTCTGGCATGCCATTTGTTATTAAACTATAATTTCCATTTTATTTTGTTTTTCCCAGAAGACAGTTTGTCATCAGTCTTCAGTTCCTAAGAATCTGACTCTTTACATGGCTTTGGTGGAGATCATGGGACAGCACCAGCAGGTCTAAACCAGGGTAGAGTGTTCAGTCCTTCTGGGCTTCATGAGCTTGATTCCTGACTATCTGTCTGTGAAATCACACAACTCACACAATAATGCAGCTTTACATACAGCTTGAGAAGAACATAAGCAACAAAGACATTTGTTTCAGAAATTATGCCCATGAGAGTGGTGGCCTCTACTATGTTTCAAATGATTAACTTCTTTTTTAAATATTTATTTACTTGAGAGAAGGGGGAGGGAGGAGAATGGGCACACTAGGGCCTCCTGCTGCTACAAACAAACTCCAGATGCATGTGCCACATTGTGCATCTGGCTTTACATGGGTAGTGGTGAATTGAACCTGGGGAGCCATCTCTCCAACCCTGAATGATGAACTTCCTAATTACCTTGTCCTTAGACACACATCTTGTACTATTTGAATAGGTTTCACATGTCTGTGACCCTTTTGGACATGATGATTTGTTCCTTCTTTATTTTTATTTTTATTTATTTTTTAAAATATTTTATTTATTTATTTGCAAGCAGAAAGACACATACAGAGAGAAAGAGAGAGGAAATCCAGACACAGGCACCACCTTGTGCATCTGGCCTATGTGGGTACTGGGGGAATTGAACCCGGGTCCTTAGGCACTGGAGATAAGTTCCTTAACCGCTGAGCCATCTCTCCAGCCCCTTATTTTTATTTTTTAAAATATTTTATTTATTCATTTGAGAGAGAGAAAGAGAAAGAGAGAGAGAGAGACCAATGAGTATGCATGTCAGGGCCTCTTGATATTGCAAATGAACTCCAGACACAGGGGCCACTTTGTACATCTAGCTTTATGTGGATAGTGGGGAATTCAACCTGGGCCAGCAGGCTTTGCAAGCAAGTACCCTTAACAACTGAGCCATCTCCCCAGCTCTATTTTTTTTTTATTTTGTCTTCTTGGAAGTAATCTGAAATCCTGTTTCATTCTTTACTCTTCTCCCTACAAAATTGATCAATAGTCAAAGATATTTTAGTTTTCTGGCTGAAATCATATGTCTAAAATCTCTAACGGTAGAATGATCTACCTACACAGTGGACTTAAATGCCACATCCACACCACTGTCTATCTAACCACTATGGTATTTGTGTTAGCTATCTTTCTATTACTGGAACAAATACTGAGGAAGAAAATTTAACTCCCACTTTTTGGAGGTTTCAGTCATGATTGGTTGGTCTACTGTTTTTAAGCTGTGGCAGCATAGTATACATATGGCAGGAGCATATGACAGAGAAGGCTATTCAATTCATGACAGCCAGGAAGTGAAAGAAAGAAAAGGAGGTGGAAAGGGTTTCAACATCCCCCAAATGTCCTAACTTCTATCTAGTCAGCCCCATCTTTTAAGGTCCCACCCCCTCCCCACAGCACCAGGGACTGGGGAGCAAGCCTTCAAATACATACACCTTTCGAGGGCATTCCAGATCCAACTAAAGCAATATCCCATAACTCATTTGGAATGTGTCTCTAACATTACCTTAGGTTGTGGTTATTTGTGTACATGTTTTAACTTCCTGAGACCAACTTTTAAAATAGCATCTCTTTCTGAAACTTCTTCATCCCACACAAGAAATATAGCAATGCCTTCCATACAGAAGATAGCCTCAAATTTACTTTTTTTATTGCCCATAATGAGTTACATTGTTTAGTGGGCCAACAATGAGTTAGTTGTTTCAAATTTACTTCTATTTAGAAAGGATGCAGAAATTTGGCCACAGGAATATTTTCCATTTATCCGCAAGGTGTTTGTTCAAGACTTCTGTTTTTATATACCCTTGAGCTCATTTCACTTCCTATTATCTGTCTGTTTTCTTATTCCAATTCATTCTTCCTTCATACCTGGTTTAAGCTGGGGTCATTTCCAACAGATCTTACAATTACTGGAAAAGGTGATAATCTTCCTTCCTTGGTTCACTTTGTATAATCTTCAGGTCCAGGTTCAAGTTCAAAGCCTATTCAAATTCTAGGAAGCTCCTCAATCAGTTTTATTCCCTCAACCACAAAAAAAAAATCTCTCAAAGTCTGAAGAGATGGCCCAGCAGCTAAGGCATTTGCCTGAAGAGCCTGATGACCCTAGTTCGATTTCCCCATTACCCACATAAAGCCAGAGGCACAAGTGGTAAATGCATATAAATGCATATGGAGTTCATTTGCAGCAGCTGGAGGCCCTGGTGTGCCCATTTTCTCTGCCTTTTTCTTCTTCTTCATCTTTTTCTTTTTCTTCTTCTTCTTCTTCTTCTTCTTCTTATTATTATTATTATTCTTTCTTCCTCTTCTCTCTCTCCTTGCAAATAAATAATTTTTTAAAAAATATAGCAAACTTTATACTCTTTTTGTTTCTTTGAAACTGGATCTCATATAGTCCAGTCTGGCCATAAACTTACTATGTAGCTAAGGATGACCTTTAACTCCTGATCCTCCTACCTCTACCTCCCAAGTAATGTTACAAACATACATCACCATACTTGGTAAAATTTGCATTCTTTACATCTTTGGGCTTTCTATTTCCAGCTATAGCCTGAGATGACATCATTATTCTCTTATCACAATTGCTCTCATTGCTCCAATCACTGCCACCTGCCTATTATGCAGCCTTCTCCATTAATATCCTAGAGTAAAGGATATCCTGCTTCTTACTTAATCCATTAAGGTTTCTATAGTCTATCTCTTGGCTAATACCACAAATACAGCATTAGGGTCAGTTAATTAACACATGTAATAATCATTCCTGTCTCCGAATGTCCACAACTGGGCAAAGGACTTAATATTTTTTTCTTTTATTATTATTATTATCCATAATGAGATAAACTCAATGAACAAACAATGAGTTGTTATCCCCATTTCCCCAATGCCCCTCTTCCCAATCCCCAATCATCTAGATATCCTCCTCCGTGAGCAGTCTGGAACGGTCCATGGAGTAGGGGATTATGGATATCCTAGGAGTCAGCCCGGTTCCACCCACCTTAGTGCAATGTTACTGGGGGGGGGGATGATGTCTCAGGGAGTTCTCCCCCATCATGGCTCTTACAATCTTTCCACCCCCTCTTCCACTCAGCTCCCTGAGTCATGGTGGGTGACTATTAAGGCTGCTTTATTGTTGAGTTTTTAGGGGTCTTTGTACTTCTGCTTTAGGTTATGTTGAAAATCGTTGGTGTCTATCTGGCGTATCATGTGTTGACTGATTGGCTGTGGTTATGGGTCTCTTGTTTGTCTCATCATTCTAGGACTTAATATATCAACTCAAGGCGACAGTCAGATGGACACTCCTTTCACTTTTATATCACAGGCAAAAGCCCTCATTTTGAGAAAAGTGGGCCAAAACAATGCTAAAGGAATTGAAGATTCAATCAAAACCTTAAAAGGTAAGTATTAGCCAACCTACATCTTTTCTACTTCAAACATAAGCCTATTTATCCTTGAGTTCTTAAGCAAAAAGTTCAAGAAACTGTAACCTAGAGTTTGGTTACAACATTCAAACAAGCTGAACAAGAACAACCACTACTACAGACACTGAGACAAGTTTTACAGTTTGGACTGGAAAGGAATTACTATACTTCTCAAGTATTAAAACACCCAGAAATCACAACTAATTGTGTAATTATAATTAATTTAAAAATTAATAAAATCATGATTTTTACCTGATATAATCTCACTTATTTTCTTAGCATTAAGCATTAACTGTCAAACGTGGTGACGCACACCTTAAGTCCCAGCACTCAGGAGGCAGAGGCAAGAGGATCACCATGAGTTTGAGGCCACACTGAGAGTAACTACATGGTGAAATCCAGGTCAGTCTGGGTTAGAGTGAGACCCTACCCTGGGAAAAAAAGAGTTAACATAGCAGGGCTGGAGAGATGGCTCAGCAATTAAGGTACTTGCTTACAAAGCCTGCTGGCCCTGGTTCAATTCTCCAATACCCACATAAGCCAGATGCACAAAGTGGTGCATGCATCTGGAGTTCATTTGCAGTAGCTGGAGGCCCTGGTGCACCCACTATCTATTTCTCTCTTGCTCTCTCTCTCTCTCTCTGTCTCTCTCTCGCGCTCTAGCTCTAGCTCTCATGCGCCCTCTCTCTCTCTCTCTCTGCTTGCAAATAAATAAATAAAATAGTTTCTTTTTTAAAGAGTTAACAAAGCAACCTCTCTCCCAAACCCTCCAGCTATTTCTTAGTGGCTTCTAAAGGTCCTTAGTTTTCTTTTTTATATTTTATTTATTTTGCAAGGAGAGAAAGACAGAGAGACAGAGAGAGAGAATGGGCACACCAGGATCTCTAGGTGCTACAAATGAACTCCAGGTATATGTGGTACTTTGTGCATCTGGATTTACCTGGGTACTGGGGAATCGAACCCAGATCATTAAGCTTTCCAGGCAAGTGCCTTAACCACTGAGCAATCTGTCCAACCTATAATTCTTCTTTAAATAACATACATGTATTTATGTATTTATGTATTTATTTATTAGAGAGGATATATAGGCAAACCAGACCCCCTGGCCAATGTGGATGAACTCTAGGTGCATGTGCCATTTTGTGTATCTTTCATTATGTGAGTACTGGGGAACTGAACCTGGGCCAGAAGGCTTTGCAAGCAAGTGCCTTTAACAACTGAGCAATGTCCCTAGCCCAGGCCCTTAGTATTCTACTTGGCTTCTGTGCTTCAAATCTGACCTTCAAACTTAACTACTACTATATATTTTATTTCTCAGTATAAAGTAATAGTGTTAAGGAAAGAACCCAGTGGGGTATGATTTTTATATAAACCTTGTTATTTAAAGATACTATAGATCATTATTAACAAGTCAAGCAGTGGAAAGGTATATAAAAATTTTAAATCCCTAGCCTTATCACCCATAATCTCCAAGTTATCTATGGACTGTTTCTTATGTGTCATTCCACATATTTTCTTTTTTTAAAAAATATTTTATTTATTCATTTTCAAGTAGAGAGAGAGACAGAGAGAGAGAGAGAGCACCAGGGCCACCACCTTGTGGGTCTGGCTTATGTGGGTCCTGGGGAATTGAACCCGGGGCCTTGGGCACTGGAAGCAAGTGCCTTAACCGCTGAGCCATCTCCCCAGCCTCATTCCACATATTTTCTAACATACATAAATATGCCTATGTAAAAACTAAGAGAAATAGAGATGTAGCTCAGTGGTTTGCTCAGCATGTGCAAGACTCTGGGTTTCCTCTGCAGTATAAGAAAAGGGAATAGGAAAAGAAAGGAGAGGAGAAAATCTACACAATCACTATCTATCCAATATACCTCCCTTCTTTCTTTTGCACAAATAAGATTATATAATTCATAGTGCTCTGTACCTTTGTCCTCACTTAAAAATATATGTAGGACATCATTCCTTGTCACTGTATATAGATCTTCTTCATCCTTTTATATAGTTTCCATATACATATATATGTTTATATATATGTATATATATATACTCATTCCATAATTAATACATCTAGCCTCTCATGTTAGACATGAAGCTTATTGCTGGTGGTGTAGGCCCATAATCCTAAACCTGGAGAGGCTGAAGCAGGAAGATTTTGTGTCAAAAAAGATTGAGGGCTGGAGAGATTGCTCAGTAGTTAAGGCACTTGCCTCCAGTGCCTAAGGCCCCCAGTTTAATTCCCCAGTACCCACATAAACCAGACCCACAAGGTGGTAGCCCGGGTGCTCGCTCTCTCTCGCGCTCTCTCTCCTCTCTCTTGCGCTCTCTCTCTCTCCTCTCTCTCTCTCACGTCTGTATCTCTATGCTTGAAAAATGAATAAATAAAATATTTTTTAAAAAAAGATTGAAAGCTGGGTGTGGTGGCACCCGCTGTTAATCCCATCACACAGGAGGCAAAGGCAGGAGAATTACCCTGAGTTTGAGGCCAGCCTGGGACTACACAGTGAGTTCCAGGTCAGCCTGGACTAGAGTGAGACCTTTCCTCAAAAAACAAAGAACAAAAAACAAAAAAAAAAAAAGAGAGAGATTGCTGCTAGCTGCTAGTGACAAGATGGCAATGATGAGACAACCAAATCCTTACAAGTGGCGCCCTTTACACAGTTCCTTTTTAGAGAAGATTCACTAGGACAAAAGGTACTCACATTTTATATTTTCATAATAACTTCCATGCTGACCCCCCCGTAGACTCTATTTCATTGCCACCAACTGTGTACCAAGGTGGGCTTTTAAGTCAGTTCTCTAGTCTTAGGTTTCCCCAGAAAATATAGGGAACTAGATATTTGATATAATCATTGCAAAGCCCTGACCATCTGGTTACATTATTTAACAATCCTTTTAGCAGTTTACAATTCCAAGCGCCACAGTTAGTGGTAGACAACCCCTTAGCCTTGCCCACATTAAAATACAAATTAGAGGGTGCTATTCCTCAGTATTAATCCATCTCTCAAATAATGTATGTGTCCTCTTCAGAGATTTAGACAGTGAATTCACCCTAGAAGAGAAAGCTTGGCACCATCATTCATAATTGTCTCTAACCAGAAGTGCTACATAATGGTGTGATACAAGGTAGTTCCCATTCATCCATAGTTAGTTATTTTTTGAATATTCATGAAATGAGTTGATTTAATTGAGAGATTTTGCTAGTTTAACAGAGACTGTAAGGAGGTTTCCCACTGAATGTCTACACATCACTGCATAAAATGTAATGAATTACATCTAGAATAACACTCAACATTTCATGTTTTGCACAGCACCTTAACATACATTATTTCATCTCTATGACTCTCTGGTAGAAAGGCCTAGCATCCATTGCTCATTAGAGGATGACTCAGTGAGCACTACCACTGTATGCTTCCTATCCTGGATGGTCCTTCTCCTGGTAACAAAGTTACCAGATACATATAGCCAGTGCTCCTGAGGGCTGTACACTAAAGCAGAGAAGAAAACACTCCAAGAAGGGAAAGGCTGATTTTACCCGAGCATGGGAAGCACTAGGGGCTGAGAAAGGCAAGAAAGCATTTGCCAGAACACTACCATGTGCTAAGCACTCTGCCTAGGAATGGGGAAATGGACAAGATACTCCCAGGTCATCCTGCCCTTCCCAATCTATCTGCAAGGCCTTTACATTATCAATTTAGAATACTTGTGTAACATGGTCTACAAAGCTGTGTGATCTGCTCTGTCCCACCCTTCCAAGTATACAATGATCCCCTATACTGAGATCCTATCCCTTCATCTGGATAACTCCTACTCATCTCTCAGCTCTTAGGTGAACTTGTCACTTCCTCCCAGGTCCCGTTCCAACCAGCCCTATGACTTGTCTCATGTATTATTATTATTATTTATTATTTCATAAGACTCTTTATAAGGAAGTGTGTGTGCCTGTGCGCACATGTGCATGTGTGTGTGTGTGTGTGTGTGTGTGTGTGTGTGTGTGTGTGTGTGTGTTTGCACTCTACTACAAGACTGCAAGGCTGAAGAGGACAGGGAGCAAGGCTCCAGGATCCACTCAACACAGCACCTGACACATGACAGATTATACCCAATGGCCTTGAGCTCTACATACTATAGCAGGGAAAATGCTCAAAGAAGAGAAAAGATGATTTCACCAGAGACTGGGGAGGCTTGGGGGCTAATGACTGAAAGGCACACAGGCATTTGCCAGGAACACTACTTGTTGATCTCAGCCACCAAGGTGTGAAGCCTGCAGGTGAGAAAGAGTGGGGAATATATGGTGAATCTCAGAATGTGACCTTCAATACTTGGGTGCAGACAAAGAAATGGAAGAGAAGGAGGTTGTTATTTATTCCAATGGGAATGTAGAAGAAAAGGTCTTGGCAGAGCTAGGAATGTGGACAACATTGACCCCCTGCCTGACAGACAATCAACATTCTCAAGCTAAATAGAAGAGAGGGTGAATTCAACCCACATATAGTCAGTTCTGAGTCCCAGGCCAGGCCAGGCCAGACCAGACAAAAGGGAAGGTAATGGAAAGGAGGCTTAGCATAGACAGAGCCAAGTGGTGTCTCTACATCTGAATACTATTTTGGCCAGAAGATGTCACTGGTGCAATTAAGTGGATTTATGTTTGGGGAGACAGGCAGGAAAGAAAGAATTCAGTCCCCAGAGAATCTTGCAGACCTGTAATAATTATTTCACTTTTGCTGGATGGTCTCTATCCTGGATTTCTTTCTAATTACTCCATGTTGTAATCTTTGTGTTGCTCTGTTTGTCATGGAAGTAGTCAGAGTGGAAATTCTAGATAAATACACTAAAATGCACCTAATGACAGATGATTTAGAGTTGAAAAGACACTGCTAAGAAAGTCACGTCATACCATTAACTCAACAGCTCCTTTAATCTGACCACAGGTCTTTAAATATCTAGGGTATCAACAAACGGTAGAAAAAAGAATCTAGTGTTTGCTGCCACAAATAATGAAACTTTCTAGTCCACCTCCTTCTACCCATGGCACAGAACAGCATTACATGAAACAGGAAGTTCTGAATCATAATTCTGGCTAATATCTAGGAACCTACAAATTATTTGAAAATGTTAACATAGTAACAAGGAAAAAAAGTCCCAGAAGCATTAGTGAAAGGAATTTTTTTTTGCAGGAGCTGAAACTATTCACAGTAGTAACAATGTATAGTAATGAAAGACAAATATTTAGCACATAGTTGGGCCTGGTGGCTATTGGAGAAGCTGGGGCAGGAGAATAAAAAGTTCAAGGCCTGAAGAGAGAATTCAAGGACAGCCCTGCAAAACTTAGTGAGACTCTGTCTTAAAATTAAAACAAAAATGAAAGACAGCTGGGGACATAGCTAGCTGGTAGAGCAATTGCCTAGCATGTGCAAAGCCTACCATGGTTCAATCTCAAGTAACAAAACAAAAACTTGGCAGATAACTGCACAATATTCAATACAAAAGAAAACGACACAATGCAACAGAGCTAAATAGGTAGACAGACAAAAAAGTGAAGCAGCACTGACTATGAGGAGCCCTAGGTTCTAGCCTGGACTCTGGGTACCATATGACATCTGTATTGTCTAAAATGTCTCACCAAGTTCCAATTCCTTCTTATGCAAGATTGGATAGTTGAAACATATCACATGTAAGATCACTTTCCAAGTTAAAAACACCCCTTTATTTTTCTGGTACAACTAGGGTAGATTAGTCATTTCCATGGTTACCTCATTCACATTTAGAGGAATATAAAGTAAATATTATCATCTTTTTATGTTATAAAGGAAAGGCTAGCATTTTTCTAGTCCTGAACAACTGTCAGGCAGTGGTAAGAAAGCTGTATATGTGTGTATTAACCCCTTCAATCCTCTCTATAATCCAAAAGGGATTATACACTTTCTACTCTAATTAGTCAGTATTATCTTAACCTTAGTTAATAGATGAAGATAGTGAGACACAAGAGATTAAATGACTTGCCCAAAGTTACATGGCTAGTAGTGACAGTGCCAGGGACATAACCAGGGAGTCCAAAGACCACACTTGACCGAATCAGGATGAGACAACTTAGCCTCTGGGTCCACCAAATGGCAGAAATGGGTTCAGATTCAGGTGTATGACACCCCAGGCCTTTGCTCCTTCCACAACTTTGTGCTTGGGAAAGAAGAGCTGGGTGGTAAAGAAATTCCTGAAAGACTGTTTTCCTTTACTTCCCCAATGCTTGCCATTAGAATCCATCCCTTATTTATTTCAAGCCCTTCATGGGGAGTTGTGAAAAGGTTGTAGGTGAAGAGAAATATTCATTTCTTTTTTTTAATTTTTAATCTATTTTTAAATTATCAAAGAACTAAATTCTTGGGGCTAGAAAGATTGCTCAGTGGCTAAAGGCACTTGCTTGCAAAGCCTGTAGGCCTAGGTCTGATTCCCTAGTATCCACATAAAGCCAGATACACAACATTGCACATGTGTCTGGGCTTTATTTGTAGTGGCAAGAGGTCCTGGTGCACCTGTGTGCTACCTCCAATCTCTCTCTCTCTCTCTCTCTCTCTCTCTCTCTCTCTCTCTCTCTCTCTCTCTCTCTCTAAGTAATAAGTAAATAATTTTTAAAAGAAAAGAAGTCTTTTTTGTTTTATTTTTGACATAGGTTCTCACTATAGCTCAGGGTGGCCTGGAACACACTCTATAGTCTCAGACAGACATCAAACTCACAGCAATCCTACCTCTGCCTCCTAAGTGCTGAAATTAAAAGCGTGCACCACCACGTCTGGCTTAGAACTCAATTCTTGAGTAACTGCCATAGGGAAGGAACTGTGCCTTGCTATTGCTATAACAACCAAATTTCACTGGAGAGACATGTAGATGCTAACATTTTGGTCAAGTCAGGAACAGATTAATTTCTTTAAGTAATAGTGGTCCAATTAGTAAGCTACAACGCTACCTAAATTTTACAACAAACCTATGTAGCCAATTCACCAACTGCTTGGTGAAATTTCCTCTTGGCCCAATATTTGCATCATATGTAAGCTAAATCACTGGAATGCTTACAAATACACTGTGATGTGTAAAAAAAAAACCTACAGGGTCCAAAAATGTACTTCTTCTGAATTTCAAGCCAAGGGGAATCACTTCTCATTATAGTTACTCATAGTCATATTTCTCATAAACAGTTACCTATTTCCTTACACTCTTTTTCTGACATATTTTGCCACCTCACTTAACATGTCATGTCATGTCTTCATTAATGCAGTGTAACTTTCTTTTATGTTTTGCACAACTGCCTTGTTGTCATCTTCAAAGGATTTTTAAAAGTCAATAAGATAGACATCCAAAAATTACAAAAGCACTTGTAGAAGTAGTAAAAAGCCTACTCTAAACCAAACCCCCAGGGGTCTGGATACTGTTTTGTCTAATTGAGAGGTAGAGGGGAACACAACATGACTCACATCCAAACTCTGTGCTCCTTGATAGAGGCATTCTTTGGACTTTCTTTTTCAAGTCACTTGTGTGTTGGTTATAAAAGAAATACATATTTGTCATGTAAAATTTGAAAAATAGCAGCTGGGGAGCTAGTGCAGTTGGTAAAGCGCTTGCCTCAGAAGCGTGAACACTTGAGTTCCATTCCTGAGGTGGGGGTTGAGGGGAGCTGGGATGGTATCAAGCTGGGGAAGTAGAGACAGGCAGATCCTTTGGGCTTGCTGGCCAGCCAGTTTAGCCTAATTAGGCAAGTTCCAGCCCAGTGAGAGATCTTGTCTCAAAAAAAGGCAGACAGCATTCCTGAGGCTGTCCTCTACCCTCCACATGCATGCCCACATACATGTGCATGCACCCACACACAAATCAACACCCAAACACATGCAAAAAGAAAAATAAAAGGAATAAAGCAAAGGAGAAAAAGCTTAAATATATCCTACCACTTATAGAAAGACATTTTTAAAACATTGAAACATTTACTTACTTTCCTATTTCTCTCATGAACATTTACTATGTCATTAGTCTTGATTTTTTTGAGATAAGACAACAACTTGCTACGTAGCCCAGGATGCTGCCTTATACTCTTGTGACTCCTGTTTCAGTCTTCAAAGTATTAATATTACAGGCATGTGTCACCAAAGCAATCAGTCATATATATATGTATTTTTTCAAGGTATGGTCTCACTCTAGCCAAGGCTGACCTGGAATTCACTATGTAGTCTCAGGGTGGCCTTGAATTCATGGCAATCCTCTTACTCAGCCTCCCAAGTGCAGGGACTAAAGGTGTGTACCACCATGCCCAGTTTATAAATATTTTGCAAGCAGAGAGAGAAAAAGCTCTGAGGACAGAGAAAGAAAGAATGGATGTTCCAGGGTCTCTTGCCACTGCAAATGAACTCCAGATGTATGTGCCATGTTGTGCATGTGGCTTTATATAGGTCCTAAGGAATGAAACCCAGGCCATGAGGTTTTGCAAGCAAGTACCTTTAACCACTGAGCCATCTTTACAGCCCCAGACATTAGTCTTGATTTTCAGTGACCAGACACTATACTATGTGCATCTGACATAAGTTATTTACATTCCTCTAATTTGGAAACTATGTTTTCAGTTTTTAACCATAAATATCTTAAGATAAAAGGTATTTGCATATGTAGTTCCTTCAAAGACTGTTCAACTGACAAGTAATTCATGTAACAAAGTAAACTATGATTTATTTCATTTACTTGTTTTCTTAGGGGTTTTTTGTTGTTGTTGTTTATGACAAGATCTCACTCTGTAGCCCAGGCTGGCCTCAAACTTGTGGTGAACCTCTTGCCTCATCCTCTTAAGTGATGGGATTGCAGGCATGAGCCACCATATCCGGCTTATTTATTTATTTATTTATATATTTATTTATTTATTTAACATTTGTTTTGGCAGTGCTGGAGATGGAATCCAGGGCTTTGCCCCTGCTAATAATACATTCACCCAATGAGATACTAAATAATCCCAATGATCTTTTAAATAATTCTGTGTATATCCCTTCAGACTTTTTGTGGTGTTGTAGTTTTGAGACAGGGTCTCACACAGTAGCACAGGCTAGCTGGAACTCACTATATAGGCTGGCCTAAAAATTACAGCAATATTCCTGCCTCAGCTTCCTAAGTGGTGGGATTGCATGCTAGTGCCACCATGCTTAACTTTCCTTTCAGACTCATCTTGGTAGTATAAATATGTGGACACAACCACAATTTTTAAATTTTTTTATTTATTTGCAAGGAGAAAGAAAGAGAAAATGGATATGCCAAGGCTTTTTTTTTTTTTACTTTTAGTAACTACTGTATTCTGTTGTATGGCTGTAACAGAATGCAAGGGTTACTAATTATGTAAAATGCTACAATATATTTATTGATAAGTTCTTGGGCACCCTCCTTATTTCCTTCAGATAAACTGGAAGAACATTAACTGCCAAGTCTAAAGGTAAGCATATTTTAAAGCTTTTGATAAATAATACTGCTACATTGATATTCCCTCCAGAAGCATACAAGAACAGTTAATTCCTTGTGTTCTTGCCAACTCTGAATTCTGTCATTCCTTTCTAATCTTTGCAAAATTATACTGGAGGAAATGACATGCCATTCTAACTCCCCTTTCTTTGACAACTCGTGAGATACTACATGTTTTGTGTTTGTTGGCCATTTGGATTTTTCCTTTTATGTATTTTCCTTTATCTATTTCCTTCCTGTCCATTGAACATTTTTCTAGTAAAATATTCACATTGTTCTTCTTTATGTGTTAAGAATAATGAGCCTTGTTGCGATTGTTCCTAGTTTTCTCATTAACTTTATTTATGGTTTGTGCAGAAGTTTTTAAATTTTTTTTTCACCTAATTGATGGCATTAATCTTTTTCTTTATTATTCTACCTTTGATATTATGCATACAAGTACCTACCCCAAGATTTCTGGTTTTCTATTTTTAGTTCCTTTATCATTTATTTCTCTTTCTATTTAGCTCTCAATTCTTTAGTGTAGCAGTTTCCACATGGGATTACACATCAGAATTGGTTGCAGGGCTTCTTTAAATGTTCAGGTCTTAAGAATGAATTCCATTTTGGGAGGATGGGACCTGAGCAGAATTTTTAAAAATATTTTAAATTTTTTTATTTATTAGAGAAAGAGAGAGAGAGAGAGAGAGAGAGAGAGAGAGAGAGAGAGAGAGAGAGAGAGAGGCAGATAGAGGGAGTATAGGTATACCATGGCTTCTGGCCACTGCAAACAAACTCCAGATACCTGGCTTTATGTTGGTACCAAGGAATCAAATCAGGCTGTCAGGCTTTGCAAACAAGTGCCCTTAACCACTAAGCCATCTCTCCAGTCCAGGCTTTTTTTTAAAGCATCACCAGAAATCTTGATGCCCTCCCTCCTTTAATAAGAAATACTATTTTAAGCCTTCTAAATTTATGTTAATGTCACTTTTACAAATTATTTCAGCATATTTGTTAAATAAATCATTTCATTAACTTGAAATGTTACCTTTATCTTTGTTGGCAAGTCCCAGGACACCAGAGGCTATAGCTGTTTTCCCAGACCACTGCATCTCTAGGGCCCAACAGAGTGCCTGGCATATAACTCAGGTTCAATAAATACTAATTGTATAAACAAACAGCACAAGTCTCCTTATAACCACAAACTGGCTAGTCTTCTCTTCAATGTTCCTTTGATCATTAGTACAATAACACGTGTTTTTTAAAAATGCTTTTATTTATTTATTTGCAAGCAGAGGGAGACAGAAAGAGAGGGAGGGAGGGAGGGAGGGAAGGGGAGAGAGAGAGAGAGAGAGAGAGAGAGAGAGAGAGAGAGAGAGAGAGAGAGAGA
>PVHP010041792.1:0-15259 GCA_004024765.1 Zapus hudsonius
CTATGCGAATGTCTGATAGGGAGGCTACTAAGAATAGAAACTAGGCAATCCAGAATGGTCTATATGTGTTAACCTATACTGTTCTAACTCTCCAATGGAGATTGTATTTGTATTTTCCAGGATATAGCGAATGAGCTGTGGCCCATATAACTCTACCCCCCGACAGCAGGCCAAAAGATGAGACCATGGCAAGAGATGAGCCACCACAGTCATATTGTGGAGGATCCATATGGAACCCTGCAGAGAAGGACGGGATGAACAAGGGACCCATACCCACAGCCATTCAACTAACTCAGAATAAGCCAAATGTGTTTGTGTTTTTCAGGATACAACGAGAGAGCTGTGGCCCATCTAACCCTCCCAATCCACCGTAGGCCAATGACCCAGATCCTGGCAAGAGAGGAGCCACAACAGTCATATCGTGGAGGATCCGTAGGGAACCCAGCAGACAATGACAGATGAACAAGGGACCTATAACCACAGCCATTCAATCAACATAGGATAGGCCAATGATTCAGAATCCAAGGATTTTCGACACAAGGACCTCTAAGCTCGCAACATTAAAGCAGCCTTTTTACTCACCCACCACGACTCAGGGAACTGAGCGGAAGAGGGGGCGGAAAGATTGTGAGAGCCGTGGTGGGGGAGACGGTCCAGAGGCATAGCTCCCATCAGTAACAACTGACTTGGGCCAGGAAGACCGGGATGAGTACTAAGATATACAGGATCCCTTGCCACAAGTACTAATACAGACAACCCACGAAGGAGGATATACAACTGATCAGGGATGGGGAGGGGGGGAATTGGGGAAGTCGGGATAACAACGCATGGTTTGCCCACTAAATAATGTAACTCATTATGGACAATAAATATTAAATTTAAAATAATAATAATAATAATAATAATAATAATAATAATAAAAACAACACAGTACTCTCCTAAAAAAATTAGGAAAGAATCCAAAACTTTGGGGTTTATATATCTAGGGGAGCCCCAGAACCCAAAAATTCCTGCATTAATAGCATATTAAAAGTAGAACACATATATTTTATTTTCAACTTTCAAATTATTCTAACTTGGTGGGGACATTGAGATTTATTATTGCTTTACATTATAAGAGAATGTATCACACATGATTTGAAAAATTGACTAGGGCATGAGATTTTTAAGTTAGTCATATGGACATAAGTGCATGCTATGTGTTCAGCCTGCTAATCACACTATATGATCCTTGTAGCCAAATAACAGCTCTCTCCTAATCTTCTAAGTAAACAAATCTTTCATGAGATTCACACTTTCAGGAACTAAGAACTTCTCAGATACCCAAACTCCTAATCTTATCATTTTGGACTTCTGGGTTAGATAACATATGTTTTGTAAGTTCAACAGGATTCAGTCTACATAAATAATGAAGATAATAAGAAAAAGTACATATCCTCTCTAGATATTCAGTTTAAGAATATAGGCAAATTGTTTGAGTATCTGAGGGTTTATAAATTATTTATATATTATAATTATATTTATATGTTTGTGTATTTTGAAACAAAAATGAGGGCTGGGGAGATAACTCAGGGTTTAAGGTTACTTGCTGGATTGTTAAGAATTAGAGCCTCTTGGGGAGCCAATCAACATTTGACTCCCAATAACCTATCTAAAATTTGATCATTATCATGCTCATTAATAAACCCAGTGAATGGGGTGGGAGGGGCATTGTAGCTCACTGATGGATAGGAGCTCTGATTTTAGGAAGATACACTTTCTCAAGAAATTGTGACGTTAAGTGGTGGAGAAGGATACTCTACTTTTTCCTCTGGCTACTGCATGCATGTGCATGTGCATGGGACATGTACACCTACATACATCACATACATCATACCACATACATATTTATACAAATGCTCACTCATACACACATACACAATATCAGAGAGAGAAGAGACGAGAAGCAAAAAAGGACAAATATTTTGGTTGCCTATGGTATATCCGTCACCATAGTAGGAATTTTATGTCATATTTTGTGGGTCTGTGGGTTAGTGGGGAAGTTGCAGCATGCATCTACTCCCTTTTCGTCCATGGAGCTGGGTGAGCAGAGGTTTGGAATAGCTGTGAGCCTATGGGCATAGTCGCCCGGGAGAACATGGCAGTGGGCAGTTTTCGTTTATAGTATAGAAAGCAATTTTTTATATAGAGGAAAGTCAGAGATAGAAGCATAGGATAAAAACAAACAGTAAATTAAAACAAATATAAATTATAGGCGCTAGTTTTTGGTAAGCCATTAATAAGTGTTCATCACTGTAATTAAAAAATATTCCTGAAAAAGTCACAGATAACTAAATGGAAATAATTTTTAAGTTCATTTTCCCAATATAATTTATCTCTTTTGATAAATTAGTTGATGAATTTTGAGTGATAAGGAAAATAGCATTTTTTCTTGTACCTAGACCATGTGGTTTTGCTAAATTGACTTGTATATTGATAAAAATAACATAAATTATTTGATAAAGTACAAATAATAAAGAAAAATAGTGAATATAAACTTATTTTTATGGTAGATATATTATATAGGAATTATCAAAATAATACCTATTCAGATTTTGGTATGAGTCCCTTTTTATGTTTCTAATACAAGAGTATTGACCAATTACTATAGAAGCAAAGGCCATTGACCAATTAATATAGAAGCAAGTTGGCAGGCTGTACCATTTGGGTTTTATTGACTTATTTGCTAAAACAGGAACAATCGCATAAGTATTTGGCCCTTAACTTAAGCCTTCCACTCTGCAAGCATCTATGATTGTAGAAATCATTTGGTTCACTGAAGACTTCTTCCATAGAGGTCAAAAGTTGATCACTCAAATGGCCTTGACAAACCTTCTAATATCTCTAAAATGTCACTCTGACAAAATGGATAGCACCAGTGTCTTGCTGTCACGGCAAGGTAAGAAAACTTGCTGGTAACATAATTGTTCCAATATAGAAATATTGAATTACATGAAGTCACAATCTCCTGAAGCAGTTATTGCTGAAGCACATTTTAGTTTGAAACTGCATTGGATATTCATTAGCTCTGACAGTATGATAAAAACTAATTTACATCATATGATCAATGCCAATTATATTAGATAATGAAGTGTACAGTTTCCTTCCGACATGTTCCTAATCACTGGATTCAGTATACATACACAGAAGCAGATGACATAAAAGTATGTCACTAGTAGCATTTATGCCCTGCCCAATATTCTCTCTTATTAAAAACAGTCTAGGTACCAAATGCACTATATTTGAATATAAACAATGTCATAAAACTTTATGAGAAATATGTCTCTTTAATAATGTGAGTGAATTTGCATATTTATAATGATGTGTGCTATTTTTTTATTTTTTTTTCTCTGTTATTAGAAAATACCAGGCAAAATCAACTTCACCAAGGCTCACAGTTTGAGTACATAGTCAATCCTGGTGGGTGTATTGGTTACTTTTCTCATTGCTGTGACTAAAATCCATGACAAAAAACAATTTGAAAAGTAAGGATTAATTAGGGATTGGTGGCTCATCCCTTTAATTTCAACATTTGGGAGGCTTATAGAAAATGACAATAAGTGTGAATCCAACCTTGGTTACACAGTGAGTTTAAGATCAGTCTGGGCTAGAATGAGACCCTGCCTCACAAAAATTAAAGAGCAACACACACAGAGAGAAATAAAGTAGCTAGTTACACTGTATTGGCAGTCAGAAGGCAGGCTGATGCTCAGCTTGCTTTCTACTTTTTTATTCTTCTATTTATTTTTATTTTTTATAAATTATATCTTTAATTTTCATATTTAGATACACGGAATGAGAGAATAATGTGTTGATGTCCGAATTCCTGATTTTCCCACTTCCCTGTCCCCAATCTGCTGGGTATCCTCTGTGGGCAAGCTGGATCAGTCCATGGGGTAGGGGTTTATGGTCAGCCTAGGAGTCAACCCAGTTACACCTCTCCATTGTATGTTGTTACTGAGTGGGGGGAGTTTCTGGATATTCTCCTCCACCATGGCTCTTACAATCTTTCTACTCCATCTTCAGCTCAGTTCCCTGAGTCATTTTGGGTGAGTATTAAGGCTGCTTTATCATTGAGGTCTTAGGGGCCTCTGTACTTCTGTTTTAGTTTGTGTTGAAAATCGTTGGTGTCTGCCTCACTGGCTTATGCTGGGTTGACTGACTGGATGTGGTTATAGGTCTGTTGCTTATCCCACCACTCTCTTCTGGGGTTTCATATGGATCCTTCACAGTAGGTCCAGGGTGGCTCATCTCTTGCCAGGATGTCAGTTATAGGCCTGTCTTGTTGTTAGGGTTGGAAGGGCCACAGCTCTCTTGCTACCTTCTGAAAAATACAAACAGAATCTCCATCAGAGTGTGAGAACAGTATATATTCCCTGAGTTACACATTTCTGAATTGGCTAGATTCTATTGTTAGTAGCCTCTTTGTAAGTCACTTTTAAAGTGAATTTCTCTTTGGGGGCCCAAGATTTTGGTTCATAATGAATTTCGCCCTGAGTCCCCAATTCTAGTTAAGGGCTTTCTGTCACTGAGTGGATTACTTGGCCAAATTAAAAGCTGTTGATTACTTCTGCTATGCTTTGGCACCTCCATTGCACAAGTGTTCCTATCTTGGTTTGATGTTCTCTCCCAGTATGAATTGTGTTCACCATGCTCATGGCAGCAGACTGTTTTCATATCAGTGGTCTCTTTTTACTCCAACTGTCATTGACCAGTTTCCCCTGGCAAATTATGCAGTGCCTTACAGCACTGCACTAACTACCATCTGGGGACTGGTTACCATTCTGGACCTCATAGGGTCTCTAGGTGCTGATATATGGTTTTCTTAAGAAGCAGGATCTTACCTGAGGCCTGAGGTAGGCATTCATGAGCTTTGACAGAATCCTGTCTTGTTTTTGGGACCTCATGGGTCACTTACGTCAACAGCTCAGTGAGAGAAGGGGCCAGTGACTGGGACCAGGAGTTGAAGGACTGATCAATTTTCATGCGCTTAGACTCTCTCCCCTTCTGTTCACGGCCCTCTTGCCAGATGATGACCACTACTTGTTCAAAAGGTTACATTATGTAACTGAGAATTTTATGATTTTGAATCAATTTTGGTTTAGCTTCATGCTTAAGTCTTCTCCATCCCCCCCCATTCCTTACCCCTCTTTCACAAACTCTCACTTCTCTTGACTGCTTTGCACAGGGTTTATGGTTAACCTGGTTAGGAACTGCATGTGAGGGAGACTATGTGGCATTTTACTCTTCTTTTGAGAGTTTTCTTAGTAAGATCTGCTCCAAGTCAGACTATTTTTTTCTAAATTTGTAGATGTTAATTTTCCTTTCATCTGAGAAAAATTCCATCATGTAAATGTACCACATGTAATGATGATGCCCATATAGGGTGGGTATTCTCTTCTCAATTATTCTAATAGAGGAAATTCCTCATAAGCATGTCCATGGATTTATCTCCTAGGTGATTGTAGATCCTGTGATGTTGATAGACAATGTTAATAAATACAAGAGTTGCAGGGAAAGCAGGACTAGCTCTTTTGGCAAGATCAAGAATCAACTAGTCATATTGCACCTAAAGTCAAGCAGCAGAGAAAGAGCAATAAGGATGTTCTGGCATGTTTCTCTTTTCCCCCTTTTATTCAGTCCAGGACCCCAGCCTATAGGAGTGGTGTCACCCACATTTATGGAGATTTAATTTTCCTTCTCAGTTAAACCCCTCTGGACACACCTTCACCAATATGCCTACAAATATATCTATTAGGTAATTGCAAGTCCAGTTAGGTTGATAATGAACAGTGAACATAACACATGCTAAATTGCTGAAATGAATAGCAAAACATTTTTTGTTTATGCTTCTGCTACATGGTAAGGTGCAAGTTTTTTTTTGGTTTATTTCACAATTCATTCAGTTTCTTTAAATGTTTACCAAACTATTTTCACTCTATAAAACTGAAAAAAATTATATATTATATGAAAAGTCTTCATAATGATATCATCATATTTGATATTGCCATATTCAGTCAGGCATGTTGAAACATGCCTTTAATCCCAGAACTAGGGAGGCAGAGGTAAGAGGATTGCTCTGAGTTTGAGGTCATCCTAAAACTATATAGTGAATTCCACATCAGCCTGGGCTAGAGAGATATCCTACCTTGAAAAAAGAAGTTATTCTCAAAAGGCTGAATCATTCTCTCAGATAGACAAATGATTAGATGGCAGGAATTGTCACTCTATCCATTTTGTGGTTACTTTTAAAAATACTTTATTATTTATTTTACAGAGAGAGATACATAGATAAAAGAGAGAGAGAGACAGAGAGAGACAGAGAGAGACAGAGAGAGACAGAGAGAGACAGAGAGAATGGTTGTGCCAGGGCCTCCAGCCACTGGAATTATAATCCAGAAATCCAATGAGATGCCAGGTTTTGCATTTGGTTTTATCTGGGTACTGGATAATTGAACCTGGGTCATTGTGCTTTGCAATCAAGCACCTTGAAGTAATGAACCATTTCTCTAACACTTGTGGTAACTTTTGAGTAATAAGAAGATTAGCATTTTTCTCGTACCTAGACCATTTGTTTTTGGTATATTGGTTTGTGTACTAATAACAATAATTTATCAATAAGACCATCCTGGAGCATCTGGTATTAGATTATATGATGTCTATATGAAGAAAATTACATGGCCACTTTGGACCCTAGTAGAAGTTATGGTGTTTTTACAATATAGGCGTTGTTTTGTCCTCAGATATTTTTTAACATTATTACAGAAGTCAGTCAGTAACAGACGACTCTTATCCCCTAAGAAAGCACTTTAGTAATACTTTCTGCTATACAAAGACAAATATAACAGGAAGAAATAATATAGAGATTATCTCCAGAAATATAAGATATCCCACAGGAATTCCTAGGCGATATCAACCTTCTTATTGTAATCATCTTAAACAAACTCATATATGAGGAAGAGTGTCCCAGCCTGCCCACTGGTCAGTCAGTGAAGCCCTTAGAAATGGCATGAGAATGAGAGAGACAAGAGGCACAAAGAATGGAGCAAGATGATATTCTGATCAAACTCGTTTATTTCCAAGGCAGGCAGAACTTAAGTATCTTTTCACAGGGGGTGGGGATTCATGGGCAGTTATTTTAAAATTTGCATAGCCAGGTTGCTAGGTAACCTGGCCACAGCAAGGGTCATGTGATCTCTAGGTGGAAACCTGCAGGCGGAGAAAGTTTTGGCAGAGAAATAGGAACTAGCATTGGTTAGTAGGAGGAAGAACAGAGACATTCAAAACAAATGTTGACACAGTTTAAGGCACAATAACAGGGGGTCCCCACTTCTTATATATATTTAAATGGCAATATGGGACTGTGCCTGTCTTAGGTTGGAACCCTGGAAACAAGTCTTACCCATCTTGGATACAGAGACTTTATCATCTCTGCTCTGTCTTAGGTTGACTTGATCCTTTTAGCATTCAGGCCTCCCTTACCTGTCTTTGAATGACCCAGCAACAAATGGTGGGGCTTCTGCCTTAGGTAGGGCCAGGCAGTGCTTAGGATGCAAGGTTCTCTTACCTGTCTCTGGATAACCAGTCCAGCAGCAATTTTTATTTATATAGATAGTGAATTTTTATCATCAGCTATTTCAAGTTTAAAAATATGGACCTGGGTAAGCTGAATCTTATAGCATCTATTTGTAGACAGATGAACGTCATTAGTTTGATGAAAAAAAAAGTCTAGCAATAGCAAGGTTAGTAAGCCAATTTAAGGGTCCCAGCAGGAGAAATAGGAGAGGCAAGATTCCATTAGCTGCTCCAGAGGGGATTGGAGTGTAAATTCTTTCTTCTTCCTTCTTGCAAATACTTTGACTTTATTCCGGACAGCAGGACAGCAGCATAGAACAGTTGTATTCTGAATAACAAAAAATTTAGGCAGAGGAATCATTTTGTATTCAAAGTTGACCTGTGGTGGTCACCTTTTTTTAAAAGGCTTGCTAAAACCCAAAATTATATATATATATAAAGGACCAATCAAATATCTTAAGCAATTACCATATAGTATAGAAATCAGTAATTGGACTCTTTAAAACCATTGAAAAGTATCTCTAACCATTAAACAGCCTGGTAGTGACAGGCTTATAAGTAAAACACTTTCTAGGGTTATTCTTTCCCCCTCTTTATTATTATAAATAAGCAGAAAAATACAGCATATATAGTAGACAATATCTCTAACCATTGAGCAATAGATGAGAAAATAAACCTAATGTTTTTTTTTGTTTTTTCTTACTCAGTTTACCTATAATTATGGACTTTAGCATCACAAAGAAGATAAAATCTCCTTGTGTTATTTCCCTTATATTTATCAATAAACCAGAGGGCCAGTTTGGTTTATGAGGGCACTTTGGGAAATATGTCTGTCTCTGGAGTTTGGCTTTAGGAGAGCTCTGTCCCAAAGTCAAAGCTAGTTGACCACATTAATATGTGTCTTTTCTACTGTTAAGTCCAATGAGCACCTATATCTGTAATTGGCTTTTATAGGAAAATTGGCATCCAACACATTTTTATCTTTAGAACTAGTCTCTTAAACTATATAGAATTTCAGAGAAATTATACCAATTTGACTTAACCTTTATCTAATAATAGAATAAAAAACATTCTAGTATCAAAGGAATCAGGCATTTTTTGTAAGTAGTGGCTTTATGAATGTCGTTAAAAACTGAGAAACCATATAACATTTTAGCACATTTTATAGGATAGAAAATATGTCCTGTAAATAATTTTATGCTGTACATTTTGAGACAGCATAGGCAAAACATAACAATGTCTAAAACAGCTATATTTAACATTTTCACCGCATCTGAGAATGATGTTACTTTTGAAACCTTAGAATATATCCATTTTTCCTTGGTCAACCTTTCAAAATTGATTGAAGTTAACCTGAGGAGACAAAAAGGTCTGTATCACAGTTAAAATCCAAAATTGTAGGATCAGGAAAATGCCTTAGAATAACCTAGAAAGAGGAAATTTTTTATTAGTCTATTAAGCACCGTTGTCTTCCTCCTGCCTCAGCTCTGTAAATAGAACATAAGTATCTGTTGTAGAAATATTTAGCAACAAACAGACAAAGCCTTTGCAGCAGGAGGAGAGGAGGGTTTAATATACACCTGGGTCCTGACTACAAAGAGATGTGTACAAGACATTTAGGCATGTTGATTACAAGCAACTATCGACTCACACATTACAATGGGTTCTGGAGAAGCCCAGATAATCCTCCCCAGGTGATCTCCAGCCTTGATTTAACTTCCTTATTATAGCTAAAGCAATTCTTTGTCTCCTTTGAATACACACATACAGATCCTTGATCCCATATTAAGACCAGGTCTGGACCATGCCATTTATTCTCTAAAGGATTCTTCCATAGGACCGTAGCAAAATCTTTGCAAGTTTCTGTATGCCAGAAATATTCTGCTGCAGAGTGTCCGTCTTTGTCTAGGGTCAAAAAGTTTAAAATAAAAAGTGAGTGTGACAAGAGGTTGCAGGGAGTGCCTTTAACAGGATACCATTCCACTTTTTTAAATTTTCTGGAGAGTATTGTAAGAGCTAAATGAGCCCTTTCTAGAATAAATTGGCCTTGTGGATTATAGGGAATTCCAGTAGAGTGTTTAATGTTAAGTTCTTGACAAAACTTAGTAAATACAGACCCAGTGTACCCTGTGTCATTATCCATTTTAATGTTTTTCAGAATTCCCAACAAAGCTATAGCAGCCAGAATATGAGCAGTGACATGTATTCCTGCTTCACCAGATTGTGGTATAGCAAAAATAAATCCACTATAAGTATCAATAGACACATGTACTTATTTCAGATTTCCAAATTTGGGAATATGGGTTATATCCATTTGCCAAAGGGCATTTGGTATAAGGCCTCTGGGGTTTACTCCTAAGTGAGGAACAGGCAAGTAGGTGATGCAGGAAGGGCATTGTTTTACAATTTGTCTTGCCTGTTCTCTGGAGATATGAAACATTAGCCTTAGAGTCTGGGCGTTTATGTGGTGAAGTTGGTGAGCCTTTAAGGCAGCAGAAATTTTATCCTGGTCAGTTACATGAAATATTTGTTGCATGGCCAAATCTGCTCTGAAATTTCCTTCAGCCAAAGGCCCAGGCAAGTTAGAATGGGCCCGTAGGTGGCCAATATAAAAAGGGTGTTTTCTTTTATGAATAAGTGTCTGTAATTGTTTAAATAGCAAGGCTACTCTAGACGTATTTGTTATTTGTGCTGCAGTTTCCAACCGGGGGATGGAATAAGCTACATAAACACTGTCAGTGAACAAATTAAAAGGCATGTCTGGAAAAGCAGAGAAAACTGCAAGTACAGCTTGGAGTTCAGTGAGTTGAGCTGACTTGTGTTGGGTTATAAATTAGACGGTTTTTTCAAGATAGCAAGGCCAGAGGATGACCCATTGGTAAATACCAGAAAGGCATGGGGAATGGGCTGGAAAGAGGTTAACATGGGAAAACAAAATCATGTATATTAACGAAATGTAGAAGTTTGTTAGGGGGATAAGGATTATCTATCAATCCAGAATAGGAAGCACAAGCAAGGAGCCAATGTTCTGTGACACAGATTAACCAATCTATTTATTCTTTAGAATAGGGTTGAATAATGATGTCAATTAAATAAGCTCTTCCACTGCCTGATAATATGGATAAATTGCATGGGCTGGAGAAGCAGGTGAACCCACATGATTGGAGCAGTCTGCCAGAAGACTGCGGTAGGGGTTAAACCTGTCTGGCAGATGATAAACATCAACAGTTTTGCATAATCAATAACAGTCACAAATTGTGACTGGATGGTTTCTTCTACCAATTTTATAGCAAAGTGTGCTTCTTTGGTAAGGTGTCTAGGGGAGTTTGGATCAGGGTTTCCCTGCAAAATGTCAAATAAGGGTTTTAGGTCTCCTGTTGTTAGTTTGCAATATGGCCTTAGCCAATTTATATCCCCTAGTAACTTTTGAAAATCATTAAGTGTTTTTAAGTTGTCTAATCTTAGTTCCAACTTTTGGTTAGTAATTTTAGTACCTGAGAGCTGGAAACCTAAATAAGTATAAGGGTCTTGTAGCTGTACATTCTCAGGAGCAATTTGAAGCCCCTGATTTTTTAAGGAGGTTTTAAGTTCACTAAAACATTTAAGGACCAGCTGTCCATCTTTTCCTGCAATAAAAATATCATCCATAAAATGTACGAGGTACATGCCTGGCCAATTATTATGCACACCTTGTATGGCTGCTGCGACAAAGTTTTGACACAAGGTCAGGCTGTTAGCCATTCCCTGTGGCAGTACTTTCCATTGATACCTTTTCATTGGTTCTATAAAATTAATGGATTGTAAGCTAAAAGCAAAATGTTTCTGGTCTGCAGGGTGTAGTGGAATAGTAAAAAAAAACCAATCCTTGAGATCACTGATTATTTCATAGGAATTGAGAGGAATGGCAACTGGGGAGGGAAGGCCAGGCTGTAAGGATCCCATGAAAACCATTGTTTTGTTAACTGCCCTTAGGTCTTAGAGTAATCTCAAATTACCTGATTTCTTTTTGATAACAAAAATGGGTGTGTTCCAGGGCAAGTTACTTTCTATAACATGTCCTGCTTGTAATTGTTCCTGTACTAACTGGCAGGCAATTTCTAATTTTTCTTTTGATAGAGGCCATTGAATAACCCACACAGGATCATCCGATTTCCATGTAATTTGATCTGCATGAGGTACAGGAATGTCAATAGCCTCTATAATAAATTTCCCAAGCCTTGTCTTCCTTGATTACCTTTAATCTCTATGAAAAGGGGGATACCAGTTTCATTTTTTCCCAAACCCTTTACAGGTGTGAAACCTTGAAGGAGCATATGGGCATTGACCATCTCGTTAGGGCTGCACATTATTATGCCCATTTGAGAGAGTATATCCCTTCCCCAGAGGTTTATGGGAAGGCCTGTAACTACAAAAGGTTGAATTGTTCCAGTGTTTCCCTGAGAGTCCTTCCACTTTAAAATTTTGGTGCTTTTATCTGGGTTTTTGCATTGACCTATTCCTTTCAAATTAGTAAGCAACAGTGACAGAGGTCAGTGAAATGGCCAATCCTTCCTTCTGATAATTGTAACATCAGCTCCAGTGTCTAAAAGGCCTTGTAATTTCTTCTCATCTAGCCAAAGAGTTAATATTGGCTTAGCAGGGGAAACCTTTTGAATCCAATAAGCAGCAGAAGAGCCAAAACTCCCGGTAGCTGAGTTAGCATCCTTAATTCAATTGCCAGTATGCAAAGTGGGAGTAGCAGCAATTGAGCAACTCTTTGGTCAGTGGAGACAGTGGTTATGTTTGAAGGAGAAGAGACCATAATCTTTATTTCTCCCTCATAATCATTGTTCACAACTCCAGGAAACACATGCAGGCCATTTAGTGTAGAGCTACTACATCCAATTATTAGGCCAAAGGTATCAGTGAGAAGAGGACCGTACACACCCGTGGGCAATGTTTGTATGCCCATCTCAGGGGTCAATACTGTGTGGGCAGTGGAACAGAGGTCCAGTCCTGCATTCCCTGAGGTAGCTCGACAGAGTTCTGAAATGGATTGTTGTTTTCGGGTACAAATCTGACTGCCCCAAAGATCTGTCTGGGTTTAGGGGCCTGGGGGCCCAATTCCCACTTCCCTGATGTTGTAACAGGGAACATCCTGCAGCATCTGTTTTAGATTTATATTCATTTGCCCAATGTTTTCTGCGCGGCACTTAGGGCACAGTCTGGGAGCTGGGTTTTTAAGATTGGGCCATTTATTATTAGCCCCACAGTTCTTAGAAAAATGGCTTATTCCTCCACAGTTAAAATATTTGCTCTTAATTTGCTAACTTAGGAATTGTTTAACAGTAGAACCCTGTAGGGTGGCGGCCATAGCAAGGCCTTGTTGATAGGCTGTCCCAATATCTGAACACAGCCTGATGTAACCAGATATATCTGTCATTTTTCTGTATGGTCTAATAGCTGCTTGGCAAGAAGCATTGGCATTCTCAAAGGCTAGCTGCTTGATAAACTCTGTTCCAGTATCAGGGCTGCCAAAAATCCTTCCAGCTGCTGTTAACAATCTATTTACTAATTCAGTGAATGGCTCATCAGGTCCTTGCCTAATGCTAGTAAGAGAGGAACTGAAATCCCCTTTTGAGGGCCATTTTCTCCATGCCTTTATGCCGGCAGTTTGAATTTGGGCAAAAAGTCCTGCATCAAAGAGTATTTGAGCATCAGAATCATCAAATTTGCCTTCTCCTGTCAGCATTTCTACAGTTCAGCCATTACCTGCCTGAGCATTACATTCAGCAGTCTCTTTACAGGCTTCAACATATTCATATTTCCATAATAAATAATCTCACCCAATAGTTTCACTCTGGTCAATTTATACCAGTCGCCGGGAATTAACCAATTTTCTGCTATAGACTCCACAAATGTGAGCGTATAAGGAGCAGTAGCCCCATATTGTGATACCACAGCTTTGACTTCTTTTAAGATTTTGAAGTCAAAGTTATTATAGGCTCTTATAAGTCTTTCCGCTTCCATGTTTTCGAATATGGGTAAAGTCAGTGGCTCTCTTAGGTCTGATAATGATTCTGCTGACAAAGCATCAGAAATGGATCCTCTTTTTAAAGGAAACTGTGAATAAGGAAGTGGGTTTTTTAATTTTTTTATTTTAGAATTATTCTGTTCTTAAATTCTTTAGTTGGTCAATTAACTCTCGATGTTCTTTCTCTAATTGAATCTGTTCTCTGAGGTGGGCTATTTTTTCCTTCAATTTTTTCTTATGCTTAGGCATGGTTTTAATAGGAAATGGTGCTGAGTCAGGGAATGACACTAAGACCTCCAGAAAATAGTGAGGAGGATTAATTTTAAATGGCGGCCAGTCCAGATTATGGTAATTTGCAGCTTCCTCCTCAATTTTCACGAAGTCAGAATCTGACAAAATATCATCTTTGTTTTTGTTTAAGATTTTCTAGGGAAGGATATTTTAATAGGCTTACCATTTATTTCAATCTTATCAATTTTGATTTTAGTATTTGTTTTTCCCTTGCAATCTCCAGTTTGGGTTATTTCCGATTTTAACTGTTCATCCTCACTATCCCAAGAAATTAAATCTAATTCTGTTTCTTCTAGATCCTTGCTTGTTAATTGGTCTCTTTCCTCACAATTCTGGGCCACTTTTTTTTCTCCCATCTATCCTGACAGTTCTATTTTACTTCTCCCTTCTATTTATCATTTTGCAAAAGTCTTTCAGTCTGTAAGATCACCGTAGTGACTGTGGCATTTTCCTGGCAAAAACTAATTATTTCATTAACTAAGTTCCAATAAGAAAAGGCAGCTACAGGAATTGTTTTAGGACCAAACATTTTGTAATAAAGTTGCAAGGTGTTACCAACTGTTTCCCATGTTTTTTCATCTATAGATCCCTGTTTGTGGAACCAGGGAAAAATTCCCTAAATGAAATAAAAAAATCTTAAAAAATATTTTATTTTAACCTTTACACCAAACATCTTTAATGCTTCTGTTAAGACTTCAATAACTAGCTTATGCTTCCTTATTTCTCGTCCCATAATCACTGATCACTCACCAGACTTTGTCCACGAGGCAGGCTACTTCGTAGGTGGTCACCTTTTCTCTTCTATATGGTCATTTATTCTCTTCTCTTTTTTTGCAAACTTAAAAGGGATTTATTTGTGATTTCCTATATATATTTAGCTTGTAAATACAAGATTGTAAATGTATTAAGAGACAATTTCTGTTAAAGTTTTCATTGTGTTTCACTTCATGTACTGCACAAGTTAAAATCTGATAAAGGATTTACATTCAGTTATCTGAAACTCCCCATCTCAGACTTTTGTTTTAATGTGGTGGGTAACTTCATCTCCAAAGATACCACCATCAGGAAAGTCTCTCTTATGGCTTCTAGGACTTTCATTAATTAGTGTGCATACAGTTCTCATTTTCTATGTCATTGTCATGTGCTCTCTTCATCACTTTCTACAGGGATGCCAGTGGCAGCTGAAGCACCTTTAGTTTCTCGATCAAGAGGAAAAAAGCCAGTTCCACTGAAAGTGTCTTGTCTCTGGTAGAAGAGTACATATGCTGCTTTGGACACAATTTGGTCTTCAGATGCAGTGGAGACACTACTGTCATCAAAATAGTACCATTTTCCATCATC
>PVHP010041793.1:0-15231 GCA_004024765.1 Zapus hudsonius
ACAATCCCTAGAGAGAAGCCCCCATTGTTCTCTGAACAAGGTGAGTGGGTATCGCCATCCAAAAGTCTGCCAAAATGTTATGCTTGTCCGCCCCTACATCTAAAGCTGCTCTCACTCTTTGTTGGAGAATCTGTTTTCTTGTACAGGAGGCAGAGATTGGGAGATCCAAGATCCAACAATTCAACAGGAAAAGACAGCTGACTTCTCACAAGATGAGCAGCCTCTACCACTTTTACCACCATTCAGGAGACTCCACAGAGGAAGCAGAAACACAAATATTGCTCCCAGTGCTAGCCTGACAACCACCTCCACGGAAAGAGCAACAAGCACGGGGTGAAATGAAACACATGGTAACAAAAATACATAGGATACATATACTTAAAAAATGAACATGGAAAAAAAGGTATGTACTTTGAACAACTCATCTTGCATCAGCCCTAAAATTGTTTAGTTAACAAATGTGTCTTGAGAATTTTCATGGCCTAGCACTGTGATAAGTGATGTTGTATATAGGGAGAAAATACAAGTCCTTGTTGGTGGGGATAGAGATATATACATAGATAAGCAGAGTTACAATAAAATATGGTGATTGTTACAATGGAATTTCAGAAGAATAAACAATCTGCACTATCAGCTAGATGAAGCAGAAAGTCTTTCACAATGAATAACATCTCAATAGGTGTCTCAGGATAGTGTCAGTCAATGAGAGGAAAGAAGGGACTGTATAAATACACAGATCATGCGACCATGATCCTTGCAAAATGGCAGTGCTGATAATGTTTACATTCACTATAGTAATAGAAATATATAACAACTTTATGGTACTTATCACATGCCAGACAAATGAGTGCTTTGCATGTAGTAACTCAATGAATGACTAGAATTGGGGCCCCAGGGGTTGAAAGGAGTGGGGGGAGGCAAGACTTGAGTAATAGACAGGGCCCATAACTCAATGTTTTATGAAGAGAGGCTTACTGCTTGCTTGGCTGTAGGATGATAGGTGGTCCCAGGGAATGCATTGATCTTGAACAATTGCATATTCTACTACATCAGTTTCTTTTACATTTCTGGGACAAAATACATGACCAAAGAAATTTATGGACAGAAAGGCATTTAATTGGGCTTATAATTTTCAGTGGCAGTTTTATCATGTAAGGGAAGGCATGGAGGGCCAGAGCAGGTAGTCCACATCACTTCTCACCAGAGTCAGGAAACTAAGAGAGAACAGGACTAGCTACATCACCTCAAAGTCCAGTGACATATTTCTTCCTGCAAGTTTCCACATCCTAAAGATTCCACAACCTTCACAAACAGTACCACCATCTGGTGATTAAGCATTCACATACGTGAGCCTATGGGAGCATTTTACATTCAAACCACTGACTACATCTACAGTAATCATTCTCACCACATGATGGTGCAGAGATATGGATGAGAGTCAGACTGGAGTCTTACAAGAGAAGCAAACAGACTTCTGAAATGATGCACTCCAGAAACATCAGCACCTGAACCAGGAAGCAAGTCAGGCAAAGAGAAAAGTGCAGGCTGTGACATTGTATGAATATATGCACAGAGATAGATTGACTTGTTGTGAGCCCACTGCCCATCATTCAAATCCCAGTCTTTCTGAGTGCATAGCCATTACTGGCTCTTGCATTGCACAGTGGCTCTCAGATATCAGAAACCTTGTGGTGTCCCTGAGCCCACATTCTGGCTATCTGCTAAACTATTTTCTTTCTTGCTTTCAGGCTAATTCCTCATATGTAAACAGCAATAATAAGAGTTCTCTTGCAGAGTATGCCAGTACAGTGTTAGGCTTTACAAATATTAAACTCTGTCATACAATGTAAGATCTTTATTAGAAAGATACCAAAGATATGGATGTGGATGAGGGTAGGGATGAAGACCACAACTTCCAGACACCATATCTCCCTGGATTCCCAGACCTCTCTCTCCACATCCTTTTCATTTCTCTCAGTGCCTTGTCCTGGTGGCTAATTTCCCCTTTCAGAGAGAATTCATTTTTTCATCTTCTGTATTCCATTGAAACATGAGCTTGTGACTTAAATCCTACTGCATCAAATGAATTGTAGTTCTTAAATAAAGATTAATATATGTTGATATATTAAAGATTAATATATTGATAGCTGTATCAAGGAGAATAGAGCTTCCCAGTGTCCAGATGTATTGGGATAATTTTACACATATATACCCGTGTGTTTGAAAGCGAGGACCAGAGCATGTCAGTTGTTTTACTTAATTACTTGGAACAGAAGATGCAAGCCACAGGAAATGACCACTTGCAACATGTAATTTGCCTTCCAAACAAGTTCATTTGAGCTTTGACATTTGACAGAGAAAGGTCTGGGGAAATGAGCTGTTCTGAAAGGATGCCTCTGTTATCTGACACTTCTTGAACTTTGGTGAGTTGGTTTTCACAATCACCAGATCATCAAAGGTTAAACTCATTTAAATTCTCCCTTTACTAACAAATAAATGAAACAGAATGCCACAGTGGCCTTAACCTACTGTCCTCAGCTACACACCCTCACTGGGGATGCTCAGAAAATTCTGAGTGTCTGCAAAAGGTGCAACAGCATTGATCAAGCTAATGTATTTAGTGTGCATGTCTTCATTATTTCCTCTCATGGAAAATCCAGAGATTCCCTACACTATCAAAATATGCTTCATGTATCTTTCTTTCCCAACAACACATCACACTCTCCGATTCTTCTTTCTTTAATATCTATTTACTTACTTGGTGCCAGAATAGAACTGGGTGGCACATGTGTATATATATGCTTTTTGTCCAGGCTTCTGTCCCCAGCTTCTTTCTAATGAGGCTATACCAATATCTATATTATCTCAACCCTTCATCCAAACATTTTTACTATAGCACACTGAAGCACACTGATGAAGTACTCATGTGACTATTTCCCTCCAGTGATACAACATGACCATTCAGCAAGTTAGTCTGGGCTATAAATACTTTATTTTATCAATTAAAGGACAGTCTGGAAGGAGCCCACTGCTCAGGGAAACAATGATGAGAAGGGAAGATGGATAGCCAGGCAAGAAGCTGGTCATGGGAGAATATAGAAGATGATATCTCCCTGTCCTGTTTATTTGAATCAACTGGAGAGCTTTCAAAATTTCAAATACTCAAGAAGGAAATTGAGGACATGGTAAGATGGAACAGTGTTCCATGCTCCTGGATAGGTAGAAATAATATTGTGAAAATGACAATTCTACCAAAAGCAATATACAGATTCAATGGATTGCCAATAAAAATCCCAGCATCATTCTTTGCAGAGATAGAAAAAAAATAATCTCAGAATATATTTGGAATGGCAGAAAGCTTTAGATTTCCAAAAATATCCTCAGCAAAAGAAACACCTTGGGAGGTATCCCTATACCTGATCTAAAATTATACTATAAAGCCATAGTAAGAAAAACAGCATGATACTGACATAAAAACAGACAGATAGACCAATGGAACAGAATTGAAGACCCAGCCCTTATTTCAAGTAACTAATGCTCCTTGATATTTGACAAAGGCGCCAACAACATACACTGAAAAAAAAATGACAATATCTTCAACAAATGGTGCTGGACAAATTGGGTAAATGTGAAAAAATGAAACTAAGCCCACTTCTATCACCACGCACAAAAGTCAACTCCCAATGTATTAAAGACCTCAATATAAGACCTGAAACCCTTAAAAACTGGAAGAAAAAAATAGGGGGAACTCTCCAAAATATAGGAGTGAGGCAAAACTTCCTGAATATAACCACAGTAGTCCAGGAAATTCAAGAATCACTCAATTGATGGGATCTCATCAAACTAAAAAGCTTCTGTACAGAGGAACATAACATACACAGAGCCAACAAACCTCCATTAGATTGGGGAAAAAATCTTGGCCAGCTACACTATAGAATCTAATAAAGGTCTAATATCCAGAATCTACAAAGAACTCAAAAAATTAAGTAATAAAAAATTGAATAGTCCACTCAAAAAAATGGGACAGTGAGCTGTATAGGGAATTCAAAAAGGAAGAAATACAAATAGCTAATACTGATTTAAAAAATATCTTCAACATTTTTAATCAATAGGGAGATGCAAATCAAAACAACTGCGAGAGTCCACCTTAATCCAGCTAGGATGTAACATTAGATGTGGTCAAGGATGAGAGGAACAAGGAACCCTCATTCACTGCTGACAGGAATGCAAACTGGTACAAGAATTATGGAAAGCAGTGTGGAGGGTCCTGCAAAAGATGAAAATAGAGCTACCAGCTGACCCAGCTATTCCTCTACTGGGTATCTACTCTAAAGGCCACTCCTTTCAATAGGGAACATTTGCTCAGCTATGTTTATAGCTGCTCAATTCATAATAGCTAAGAACTGGAATCAATCCAGATGCCCATCACTGGGCAAATGGATATCAAAGTTGTAGTGCATATACACAATTGAACTCTATGCAGCAGTAAGGAAAAAATGATATAAAGAAATTTGCAGGAAAATGAAAGGACCTAGAACAGATCATACTCAACAAAGTCACACAAAAACAGAATAAATGCCACATATTCTTCCTCCTCTGCCATTCCTAATAAGGATCACCTTGATATAGGACAGCAAACCCAGCATGTAACTTGAGAGACAGATAATAGGGATGGATGGGTTCTATTTGGGGGGGTGCAATTGAAGGGCCAGAAAAGATATAGAGATATCACAAAACTAAATCCAAAACAAATTGTTACTATGGAATCCTTACTTTTGACAGTAAGCTAAAAGATATAACCCTCCAAATGAATATGAAAGTATTGTCTACTAAGAAGGGCCCTAAGTTGGGTAGGATAAAACCTAACCCTAATACAATTGCCACTGGCTTTTTAACTCCCAGCACCAATAATAGGTTACTACCCACATTGATCAGAGAGACTTATAAGGTCCCCAAAATAGAACAGGCTTCTGTCAAAGCACATGATTACTCACCAGAGGTAAAAGCTAAGGCCCTATTGCTGAAAACACCATAGGATGCTGACTCACAACATCTGGAACTGGAATCTGGAAAGAATCCAGTTCCCTGCTGCCAGGGGAAATAGGCCTCCAATATTGGGAGAAAGCAGGGGACACTGCTATAGGACAGTAACCAGCATGATAAGATGGACATACCTGTGGAATAGTGGCACTCAACCTAGGTGGGTAATCAAGGGCTGTCTGATTGGCTAAGAGATCTGCTCAGTGGCAAGAAACCCATAGCTGAAACTGGGGTTCTATGGAAATCAAGAATCTGGATTCCAAGGGAGAGCTTCCACTAACCATGGGCCTAAAGAGAGGCTGCATACATTATAATCTTGCCAAATTGGAATTGATTATCCCATTTGACTTATGCTGATCTCACTCTTCATTGGAGAATCTGTTTTTATCTTTCAGAAGGCAACAAGAACCATGAACAACATAATTCTACCAACAAGACCAGAAACAGCAGCTGACACCCCAGCAGGAGAAGAACCATCCCTAACACATCAGCTGGGGCCCAGGTGAAACCACAGAGGAAGGGGAGAGAAAAGCAAGAGTGCTGCTTCCACAAGGAACCTGACAACCTGAGCCAGGGTGAAGAAGAGAGACATGGAGGATACTCAAATCGTCCCAAAGCAGACATCCAGAAGCTGCTAAAAGCTTAACACTAAAGCAGACTTAAAATTCCCCTACCGTGACTCAGGAAACTTTGCTGAAGAGGGGGTGGAAAGATTATAGGAGCCATGGTGGGGGAATATCGAAAGGAATTTCTCCTCCCACCCCCAATGACTGAATACTACTCCACAACATATAACCGTCAATCCCATGGAGCATATGAGCAATCCCACTGAAGAGGGACCAGGTATGGTTTACAGAAATATATCTTTGCGAAATGAGAAACTCTACTAATATTACTAAATTCTTGATATTCTGCAACAACACACAAAGGAGAAAAAACGAGAAAAAAATGGCTACATTTTATGCAATTCATAATCCCCTACCCCAGGCACTGATCCAGTATGCCCATTGAGAAGGGCCCCCATTGGGTTGGGGAAAGGTAGGAGGAAAATGGGGGTACCACCACAATATTTGCTCATACAATGTATGATACAATTACTGGCAATAAAGATGTTTATAAAAAGAGAACAGTAATGGTGGGGGCCAGAGTGATATGAGTTCTAGACAGTTTTTGTTATGAAGAGAAAAAGATTCCACAGTAGAAAGAACAGAATTCCCATCTCTCTGTTGATCTCTCTAAGAATTTGAGGAGGGGCTGTGTGCACATAAAGAGATGCTGCAAAGATTTTCTAGTTAAAATTTAAGGTTGAAGTTGCTTTTAATTGTTCCAACCTCTTCTTCAAGTAACTCACATATAAAAATACCAGGAAGGGGCTATTTCCTTCTAGTAATTTTTTTATTACACACTTACATTTGTGTAACATATTCAGATGTTCTAAGGTTTGAAAAATATTTTAATCAATTTTCCTTATGCTACAAATGGAAGAAAAAGAACAGAATCTCACTTTATGGAAATGGGTATGTCTTGCTGCCAAGAAATATAGATAAAGCTTATCAAAGCCCATTTGCATTCAGTTCTTATATTAGTCAGATCTATGTAACTATAACAAACTACCTGAGTCAGCCAACATGTAAAGAGAAAAGATTTATTGAACTTAAAGTGTTACACACTGAGAATCCAAGATCATGGCAATCTTATTGGTTTAGTCTCTAGTGAGCTAGGGAGGTTGTTGGCAGCACATCTTAATGGAAATGTATATAGAAGCAAATGGTTGTTTCAAAAACTGAAGGGAAGATATATGTGTGTATGTATATGTATATGTATACACACACACACACACACACACACACACACACACACACACACACAAATTTCGTGGTTCAACCCCCTAACATATGGAAGTTACTTGGAAGGAAGCAATTAAATCACACCTAAGGCATAGCAGATCCTGACCCAGGACTCAGGTATAGATGGAATTTCACACCTTTTATGATAAATCTAACTCAAATAATTTCTATTGTTATGTGCACACTTTCATTGAATCTTTATTACCTATTGAGACAGATTCCATTATTGTCCCCATTTTACAGACGAAGTCATAGACACAAGAAGAGCTTAGGAAGGTCTCACTGGAACTGTTAGGATTAGTATCCAGACAGAGTGGGCTCAGAACCTGTGCTTATTACTGATTTGCTAGTGGCTTCTATAATTCTTTAATGTACATTCATTTCCATGAATAATTACTTCCTTGCAGATCCTTGAAATGTGCTTTTCATTGCTCATTCCAAGACATATGATCCATCCATCTTACCCATCCTACCTTCTGTGTAATCAGAAATCACCAGTGTGAAAGAGACAGTACCTGAATAGTCTTAACTGCTGGTGGTGCCCTGAAATGTAGGCACTGAACCTTGGAGTCATTTACCCAAAAGTGGCTCTGCTGCCTCTTAGAGCAGAGCCTAAAGTAAAGCACCTAACTCTTGGAGTTGTTTAAACCATTGTTCCTGCTGCTAAGGCTCCTCTTGTGGCTGCTGCCCCTTCTGCTGACAGGCACTAATTTAGTGTTGTTATTAAGCAGCATCAACACTACATGAGCAAACAGCAGTCAGCACCTGAGTGAGGAAGAAGGAACTAAATTAAGGAAAGGGGACTCTTAAAAATCTCTTAAACATTCGCTCAAATGAAAGGATTTAAGGGCAATATCTGTTAAACTCTGCTAATCCAAAACCCACTGTTAACTGATGGTATCATTCTAAGACCACCTGTTGCTTTCAACAATTCTGTGGGCAATTCATTGCTTCTAATGGCCAATGCTAAACATAATATAACATACATACATCGCATTCACACACACACACACACACACACACACACACACACACACACACACACACACAATGCTCTAGACCTTGGCAAGAGTACAACCAAGTCACAGGTTGGAAGAAGTAAGGCAAAGAGCACAGCTTAAGGTCACATCAGCATACCCATAATTCCTTGCCAATATTGGTCATCTGTGTTATTCAGGTCAAAGAAAATAATCTGGTTACATCACTCTGAGCTGATTACATGGTTATAAGATGAACTTCAGGGTAAGTTCCAAGACAGGAAGTTAGCAGAAAAAGCATCCCAGAGAATGGGAAATATTCTCAGAGAACTTATTTGTAATTTCCACAAGTATCCCAAAGTTCTTTCTCATAGTTCATTTCCACACTTAAGTAGTTGTCTCTTTTCAGCCTCACTCCTGCTTCTGTGTTTTTATTCTATTGTTTAGCCTGTTTTTCTCCTATTGGCTTTGTCTTTTCTACCTATTTATTCTTTAAGTTGGACTGAGTTTGGTTTCTTGGATTGTCATCTTTATCCTCTTAAGGGATAAACATCTCCTTACTCTCTACCCTCAGAACAGATCTTCTGGATGCTTTTAATAATTGATGAAGCAAGGATAATCCCCCAGGACCCCTTTCAATATCAACAAAGTCTTCTCCAGACACTCACAAAAGTGTAGTTATCTGTCTTATGTATTGACTTTGGTCATTCTTAATGTTTATTTTTTTCAGCTAATACTTGTTTTGTAAGCACAAAACTAAGCACTAGCCAAGTTTTGTCTCTGTGAATACTACACCACTCAAACATGGAGAACTGGTGTCATCACCAATTCCATTGTACAAAAATAAAAAAAAATCCCAGTGATGGGTGATGTTTAGTCATTTGTATAAATTCACACAGTTGTAAATAGGCAGAAAGAACACAAATATAGGTGATTATCTGTATCCATTCAAATTTCTCTCCTCTCAGGCTTCAGAGAACAAGTCTCCAACCTCTTTAGATGATAGTAGTAACTGAGAAATCCTACGTTTCCAGGAGACTCCCTTGCATTCAACAACCACAACTTTTTTTTTTTTTAGTCTTTCATCTTCTCATTCTATGTGCCCAATATTAGGCTGCTTGAGCATTTGTTCTAGACTTGTTCTCACTACTCAGGTGTTTTCTGATTAGCACAGCATGTAAATTGGTTTAACACTCCTTTTATCCTTTGAGGTGTATTCTTGGCAAGGAGGCCATACATTATTCTGGCAGCTTCTAATACTCCCATCAACAAATGTAATTCTGAAGGAAATAACCACTGATTTTGTCTACTATTAAGTGTAAAGTTGAGTAAAGTGAATGGAAGTCTAGAAAATACAGGAAGAAACCATGCCCGGTGAGAAAGGCTGTTACAAAACTCTGGAGATGGGAGTTGGGAGGATGATTAGACATGTACACATTGGCCCTTATATAAACTACTGCTTAATATGGGGATGTAGCTCATTAGGTAGAATGCTTGCTTAGCATGCATGAAGGTCTGGGTCCCGTCCTCAACACTGCATAAAATCAGTTGTGATGGATTAAGCCTTTAACCTCAGCACTGGAGAGGAAGAGGCAGGAGGATCAGAATTTTAAGGTCATCCTCAGCTAATAATGAGTTTCAGAACAGCCTAGACTACATGAGATTCTGTTTCAAAGAAAATGAATGGATGAATGAATGAATGAGAGCACAAAGGTCAGTATATTTAGGGGTATGCTTCAGTAGTATAACATTTAACTATAGACGTTTCTCTTTTCCAGATAGCAATGATCCAGCTCTCTTTTCTGGGGATATCCAAGGTGAGAAGTCTATATTGAGACCATCTAACATCATTACCTTTGTACTAAGCTCCAGCAGTTAGTGTTTTTTGATGCTGGGTCCTCTTGGTCTTGTGATCTGTGACATAATGGAATCAAATTAAAGGCCATTTACCAGCTTTATTGCCAATTATTTATAATACTCTGGTTCCAAAGTGCTTCTTTATAGAGTGCTTAAGCTGCCGTCGCTGGATGGAGCATGCCATAAATGCCTCTACATGTACAGCAAGTTATGTCCCATAGCCATAGCAAAAAAGGGAAAAGATTATTCTCAATTATTTCATATAGTCTATTTTATTGTTTTATTGTAATAAACTGCCATACCTTATACCACTTTAAAATCAATAGTTTGCATTAAAAATAATGAAACTGGGCTATTAATCTTTCTTAGCATTTCTGCTACTACTTTCTGATAGTGAATCTGTAATACAGAGAAGGTAATAATTATTCACTTCCAATCGATAGGAACATTTTCAAATACTTTTGTGTGTCCCACTCCTACTGTATCAATGGGAACCAATGGCAATGGGTTGGTGCAGATTTACAGACTCCTAGTTGACATGGAGATCTTTCTTTGTGCCCTCTAAGTACCTGTCTACAATTCTCTCTCTCTCTCTCTCTCTCTCTCTCTCTCTCTCTCTCTCTCTCTCTCAAACACACACACACACACACACACACACACACACACACACACACACACCGAAACATAATTTTTAATTCCTTATGGCTGTATGTTTGGTCTTTGGAGTCAGACTTAAGCCTTGTCTTAAGTCCAATTTCCACTGGTCCCCAGAATGATCTGAATGGTAAGGTGATGTCATGTCATTTAAACATTTATTGCTTTAGGATCCTCATGTATGGGGTTAGTATAAAAATGGCGACCTTGCAAAGTCATAGTAGTTGTACATGTTATGCACAGAACTTCAAAGATTATGCTTATCCCAGTGCCTGAAATGTAGCATCCATACTAGAAATGATAGCTACTCTATTACTATGCCCTATGCTTTGGAGTTTGGTGAATAGCCTGATTATGACTACCTAAAAATCTGTTACAAAAGCAAGTGCCATTTGTATGCTTTTGTTCCTTGTTTCGACCTGTCCTAAGAACAGTCAGCTGGAATTTCTGGTGGAACTCATGATTGGAACTTGAACCTCAGCTGAGGAAATTAAGGCATCAATTTTATTGTGATGCAAGAGGTCTTTTAACTCCCAGCATTTTTGTTTTTAATAAAATCTCTGAAGTGGTAGCACTGGAGTGAATATGTGTGTTTGTCAGTAAATATCCTTTGATCAACACTCAAGTCAAATAGGAAGAGAGCAGCGATGACAATGCTTAAGTCATAATTGATGGTATGGCTTTTTCCAACCCCATTTAATTCAATTCCACAACTATTTATTGAGCAGCTCACATGTGCCAGGAGAAAACCTAGGTGCTGAAGGGTAAAGGAGATTGAAAGCTCAGTAAAGTATAATATTAGCTGTTTAAATACCTTAAAATACAGGCAAAGAGACACATGTCACCAAAGCAATTTGAGTTCAAAGAGCAGAAAGAAAGATTGATTCTTATTAGTGGGGAAAGGTGATTTCAACTAAAGCATGAAAGAATAAGTAGGCCTCCCTCAGGGAAAATGGCGAGGATGAAATATTCTGAGGAAAAGGACAACAAAGGTAAATGTCAAAATTTATGCTGTGGTAGGTGCATGTCTCAATATAGCACTACCTACTCAAATATTTCTGAAGTCCTCACTATCTTTTGCAGTTTGAATGTGTAATGGGATCATGTGTTTGAACACTTGGTCCCCAGCTGGTGGTGCTGTCTTGGGAGGTTATAAACCCTTTAGGTGGTAGAGTTGGGTTGGAAGAAGTAGGTCACTGAGGGCAGCAGACCTTGAGGTTTGATGTCCTGGCTTCACTTCCTTCTTATGGCTTCTTGGCTTCAAATGCAATGTAATATGATATGACCTGTGGCCTCCTGTTTGTTCTTCCATGACTTCCCTGCCATGATGGCCTGACCTCCTGGAGCTATAAGTTAAAATAAATACTTCTGGGCCCGGCATAGTGGCACATGCCTTTAATTCCAGTGCTCAGAAGGCAGAGGTAGAAGAATCACTGTAAGTTCAAGGCCAGCCTGAGACTATATTGTGAATTCCAGGTCAGTCTGCGATAGAGTAAGACCTTAACACAAAAAATGAATATATACATAAACAAACAAACAAACAAACAAAAACACTTCTTCCCTTAAACTGATTTTTGTCAGGTATTTAGTCTCAATCGTGAGAAAGGCTAAAAACACAAATACACTACCTGTAGTAGTTACCTTTCTGTTGCTGGTACAAAATGTTTGACCAGAGCATCTTATGGGGGGAAAAGGTTTATTCTGGCTTATAGTTTTGAGAATCATCTGTCCCCCATAAACTTATGTGTATTGAATGCTTGCTCCCTGGCTCGTGTCTTTTTGGTAGGTGATGCCTTGCTGGAGAAAGGGTTTTCTGGAAGTAGACATTGAGGTTTACTAGCCCCCCCCCCAGCAGGTTAGTTTGGCTTACCTTCCTGCTGCTCTTCTCTGATGTGATACAGATGATATCTGGCCTGTACCCACACCATGCTTTCCTCTTCCATTGTAAAGCTTCCCCTCAGGACTTTAAACCAAAATAAATAAGCATTCCTCTAAGGTAGCCATAAAAATAGCTACATTGAAGGTTCATTGTAGTTGTACTATGAACAACTAGCTTTCCTCCCATCAGCTGATTTTGGTAGGGGAAATAAATAGCTTTCCTCCCAGGAGCTGATTTTGGTAGGGTACTTTACTTCAGTAATGTGAAAGTAATTGCAACAGTCTCTCAGCGGCTTTATAATCTCTCGCCCTTAGTTTCTAGACCACACATTGTTCTTTAATATCTTCAATTCCACCACATATCTCCACTTTATTTGGGACACAAAACTTTCATTTTCGTGCTTATCTGAGCTATGTGTGCTTTCCTTTTGACTCAAAGTTGATACAGTCACTTGAAAATCTATTCTCCTAAGAGACTCAGTTCAGATTTTACCTCCTTCATCAGGGGGGAGGTGATCCATCACACTACAGCACAGCTCTTTCTATGTCAGATGTTACGTTTCTTGGCAATAGGGATGCAAATGTAAATGTACAAAAAAATGGAAGAATGGCACCAAGCATAGGATATTTACAAAATGGCAAATCTGAAAGTGAGGCATGGCAGTGAACTGAAGGACGGGCTTAGGACCTTGATCTTTTTCTTTGCTTTGGATAGGAAGACTATGAGAGAACTTTAAAAGTAACAGAAGATATGCAGAATTGATCTAGAAAAGCATGAATCTGATGTTGGTGTGTGAAACATTTTGTCATGGAATAAACTAGAAGCAGAGTAAGCAAGTTAGTTGATGAGATACTGAGATGAGGAAACAACAGCTGAAATAAAGAGAAGCTGAAAGTGGAGAAGCTTTTAATGGAGGCCCATTGAAGGTGGCCCAGGAGGGACTAGAACATGGTGGAAGGATAAAGAAGCAGGGATGGATCTTCTCTCTAAGTCCCTTCCACCTGTACAAATGTCACTACTAGAAAGGATGCAGTCAAACCACCCCCTTCTTTACTCTACCTTGTTTTGTTCTGAGGCCTGAACTCTTGTGCTCATGTTTTGAGGCAAAAACTTTCCAACATAGCTAATCTCTCCTCCCCCAGCCTACCTTCTTTTAAAGCGTGAATTATTAATCAGCTCTGATCATACTCCCAAGGACCCAGATTATGTAATGCATCCCTATGAAGGTCATGTGATAATTAGTCGGTTATGATTAAAACTGTCATAGTTTCTTCTAATCTGTCCTTCAAGTTCAGTCTAATCTGAAGATCAGCTGATTCAACCTACACCTTCCTCATTTCTCTCTATCAGTACCTTTAGGGCCCTAATATTCAAAGTGTTGCAGGTGCTTTCTGGGTATTTTTGGGTTCTTAGTAAATTCCTCAAAGAATTAAGAAAGATGATTATAAATAATGAAGAAGAAACTCTATTGAGAGCAAAGTTACAGTAAAGGTTTGAATACAGTACCAAGAGAATGAGCCGGCCACTCACATGGAAGGTGTTCAAAGGTTCCAGTTATTGCTTGAGGGCTTCTTTGTAAGATGTCTACCTGAATGAGGGGTTAATTAGAAAAGGATCTAATTTTGGTGGTTCTCTGTTTTGACTGAAATGTTTGGGTTATGTAACATTTTCTCTACTGTGCTTGTTCCTTCCCATGATACACTGGATTTTATACCAAATTCTCCCAGTTATCCATAGGCATACAATGGTAGGTAAATAGAGGTTTCCCCTTAAAAGTTCACTTAAAGGTCAGTTTTCCTTACTGTGCATACATTCAAAACCAGTTGAGGCTAGATGGCTCCCTGTTCCAATTCCAGTTGTATCTAGGACAAACATGAAGAGAAACGATCACAAATAATGGTCACTATGGAAAGGAGAAACCTAGTCCATTGCAATGACTGATATGCTTGTGTTGCTTGTTGTAGGTGGGGGTCACAGGTGGCAGCAGGTTGTGCAAGTGCATCCTGAGGAAAGGCTGTGTTTAATTACAGGGCCAGGCAGTGTATCGGGGTTACTAAACAGTTTCCCTGTGCTTGAATCCCTCAAAACCATGGGGTTTGTAAGATAGCAGCTGTGATGGTACTATAGAGCTTATAGAAATATAGAATCTCAAGGCTCAGCCCAGGGCTACAGAATCAGAGTCTGCATTTGAATAAGAGCACAGGAAATTCCCGTGCATATGAAAAATGAAGAAAGTACTACCTTAGGAAATTGCCACTTCATTACCAGACATGAAGTTACAAGGTATGATTCTTAACCATGGCTTTACATCAGAATCACCTGAAAATTAAAAAAAAAAAACACCTTGAAGTCTCTTTTTTAAAGGCCTGTTATTAGCATTTATTAATTATACAAAATAAAGGCCTTTGTTTTAATATTTTCATGCATGTACATAATATTCCTTCTTTATAACCACAGCCCATTAATTTTCCTTGCGCCTCATTTATCTTCATCCTCTTCCTCTTTCCAAAAAAAAAAAAATCTTGCCTTCTACTTATATGTCTATTTATCCCCCTTCAATCTTCATCCTAGAACAATGAAACCTAAATCTTTGTAGGTAAATCCCAGAGAGTTGCATTTTTTGAAGCTTGTCAGATGATTCCAATATTAAGGCAAAGTTAGAGATCACTGCTAAGGTTTAGATACCCACACCACTTAGCCCTTATATCCAATTTCTGTTCACCAGTCCAGTTCAGGAAAGAGATCAAACTTGGTTTTTGGAATAGGCCCTGACACAACCAAAGTGAAGCTTTGATTTCACATTTGCCACGATCATTTGTTTTTACTGTCTTCAGGATTGTTATAGGCACGAGGAAGAGATGGAGCAGATCCAGGGATGATTACCTGTCTTCTAGCCAAATATGAATGATTTAGTAGTACTCTAACCGATAACCATTTCTAAGGTGAAATTTGGTTATAATGTGGTTTGGTCATGAAA
>PVHP010041795.1:0-15240 GCA_004024765.1 Zapus hudsonius
GAAAGTTTTGCATGGTTTTGTTAGTGGGATGTCTCCTTCAAAAATACCTTTGTGTTAGAGCCAAATAGGTATTTTGCCAAGTTTTTAATAGGAGTTTCTAATAGAAAGGAAGTTGGCATATTTAAAAAAATGCGTAAACAGATAAAGGGAACCTAGTTTTGAATCTTCATATAACATTTTTTATCTTTGATGGCAATGGTTTTAAACTTACAAATAGATAGCCATTTCTATAAATTTGATTTTTTTTAAAGTTTGAAATATACTTGCCCTAGGTAAGTTTTCAAGTAAAAACAATACATCCATATTTACATTGATACATTTATAAATATATATGTGAAAGGTTGAGAGTAAAGTTATATATATGATATGCATCTATAATTTATATATAAATTATATATACATATATGAATATAATTAATTTGAAGATTCAAGGGTAAGAAAATTCTGTAACTGTCCCTTGAATTTCATCAGTTCACTCCATGTACTACTTCTTCCATTTACATTATTAACGTGTCCTCTTAATTAAAATAAAAGCAAATATCAAATTATTTGAAAGCAATATGTCAATGGCGCTTTTAGGGAAAACTTATGGAAATGTTATAATAAAACTCACAACATATTCAAAAAACCCTTTATTAACAGAAGTGGTCTTTAAATTAAGTGTCTTTAACATGCAAAAGCTCTTTAGAATAAGAGGGAATATTTTGTTATAATAGATGATGAGTACGTAATAGTTTATTGAGTAGCATTTCACTTAGTAGCTCATTTTACAGTTTTAAATGGACAAAGGATGATTTGATTTGTAAAATACGCAAGAAAGAATGATTCCAAGTTACTCAGCTTCCTGTAATTGCTATTGATTGGCTTGAGAGTGAAGTAACAGTGTGGGCAAAACACCAAAGAGAGAGCCAAACAAGGCTGATTGCAATGGTTTAAGTTCCAATGACAGACTAGTCAGTTAAATTTGGTTTCAAATATAATGTCCTTTATTAGAGGAGTTCTCTAAAACTGCAAGGCTAGGGACATTCAACCCTTTTGCTACAAATAATGGAAAAAAATGAAAACTGCTAAAATCACATCTTAAATACCCCCCAAGGCCCATGTAGTGCAGGTGTGGTCTGTAGTCCATTGGCCCCCAGGTTCTATTGGGAAGTGCTGGAACCTTTAGCAGGTAGAACTTTTGGGGAGAAAGTTGGGCCACTAGGAAGATATCTTGAAAACTCTCTCTCTCTCTCTCTCTCTCTCTCTCTCTCTCTCTCTCTCTCTCTCTCTCTCTCTCTCTCTCTCTCTCTCTCTCCTCCCTCTTCCCTCCCTGCCTCTCTACGTGTCTCTGTCTCTCTCCCTGTCCTCACTCCAGCTTCCATTCCTTCTCTCCTTTTATTCCTTCCCAGATATAGGTGAGCATGCTTCAACCATCATGAGCTCTTGGCAGATAAGAGGTTTTAAACACTCCTTAGAAATATGAGGCGACATTAGGAGAGACCTTGAATATTTAAAATTAATTCACCTAGACTCATTCAATTTATGTTACAATTTTAAACATTTCCTCTCTCTAAAGAGAAACTTTGGACTGATTAGCAGCACACACACACACACACACACACACACACACACACACACACACACACACACACAATCCTCCTTGTTCACATCCCAGACAACTGTAAAGCCATCTTTGTCTCCAGGAACTTCATTACCATGGGTATCTCATGAGTGAATCATACTGTATGTGCCCTTTGTGACCAGTTTCCTCCCTCCAGCAAAGTGATGTTATTAAGGCTACTCAATGTCACAGTATCTATCAGTTCTTAATTTTTAATGCTGAGTGATACGTCACTGTATAAATATATCACACTTCTTGACTCAACAGCACTGGAACTCATCTCCTTGCTGGTGTTCATGAAATGCAATCATGAACACTTACATACTCGTGTTAGTGTATATATTTATAAATTTCTTGGTCATATGGTAACTACATAAGAATATGGGGAACTGCCAGGGTAACTACCTCATGTTAAATTTCTACAACAGATAGATGAAGGTGTCAAACTCTCCACATTTTTGTCCCAAAATCGGTATTTTTAATATCAATCTAAAGAGTCAGAAGTGGAATCTCACTGTTTTTCACTTCTATTTCCCTAGATTAATAATGCTGGGCTTCTTTTGATAATTTTATATACCCTGTCAAGAAATATCTATTAAAGTTATTTATTCACTTTAAAATTCTGAGTATTTTCCCTTTTGTTGTAAAGTTATAAAAGTTTTTTATATACTCTGATCAATCAATTATTACATTTGAGATTTGAGAATATTTCTTCATTCTTTGTGGGTAGCATTTAGTTCCCTTGATACAAAAAGGCTTATTTTGGTAAATTTCAATATTCCTTTTTGGATTACTCATGTTTTTTGTGTATTTATATGAAAGTTTGCCCAAGTAAAATTTATAAAAATGTATATCTATTGATCTATTCTAAAAACTATTTTACTTTTTTAATTAAATGTATTCCTAAGTCACACATTTTGATGCTGTTGTGAAACAGATTTCATTAATTCTATTTTATGAGTAATACATAAAAATATAACTGATATTTATGTCAATTTTGCAGCCAATGTTTATAAATTCATAAACTCATTTATGAACTCTGATAACTTTCTGATCCATACTCTGCAGCTTTCTATGTATGTTTTCTGTAAATATAAATTTTCTTTTATAATTTGCATTCCTTTTAATTCATTTTTCTTGTCTACTTTCTTCGACTATAGACCCCCTATACAATGTTGACTGAATATTGCAAAAATAGAAGTTCTTGTATGGCTCTAGATCTGAGGAAAAGTTTCTTTTGCTGGTAAGTCAGATGTTATAATATCCTCTATAATATTAGGCTGAGGGGTCTCATATACCCCATATTTCAAATTTTAGTATCCTCATCTAACATATAAAAACATTAATGCCTAATTTTATTAGGCAAACTTATATTCCTGGTGTTCAATATTTATAAATGACTAAATCGAATTCTGATTGTCATATATTGTTTTCAGGAATGTTGTGATCTGTGTTTGTGCTGTGGAATGAAAAATTTTGGAACAGAGGAAACAAATTTTCTTTTCTTTTTTTTTTTTGACATTTTCATACATGTTTTCAATGTATTTTTATCCTGTTCGCTCAGCACTCAGGAGGAAGTGGTTAGGAGGATCACCATGAGTTCACGGTGATGGAGGTGTGTTGTAGGCAGTATCTCACTCTAGCTCAGGATTACAAAGTAATCCTATGTAGAAATCCAGGTCAGCCTGGGCTAGAGTGAGATGCTACCTCCAACACACACACACACACACACACACACACACACACACACACACAAACACACACACAATGTATATTTATACAAATTCATAGACAAGAGGCAAAAATACTGTTTTATCTGGTCATTAAATTACTATTGGTTGCTATTCTTTCTTTTTTTTTTCCAGGAAGAAATACTAAATCACAAGTCAAATTTTGAGTCTTTTATTCTTTCTGTTTTACATATATAAAGTTTTGTAAATCTGTTTATTTTGTGATACTAGTAAAAACCAATCATTTTTATGAAAGAACTATGTAGTGTTTATAGACAAATTTCCTTTTCATTCTCAAGCACTATAAGTCACACAAGGTGTTAATAAATGACCATTTGAAAACAAGTGAATGGACAAAGCATGACAGCATAGATTGAGTCACTGTGTCATTTGTCATAGATAGCAACACAATGGTTAAAAAGAAAAAGAACAAAGCTGCATGACACCTGTCATTGCTATACTTAAATTACTGTTTTACAGATGACAAATTTCTTTATCTCCACAGTTGCTCTAATATATTTTCTCACTCTTTTTGCTTCTTGAGTAAGTTTTTCAGTTTATAAAGTGTAGGTGTTTTACAGAGATGTCTGTGTGGGTGTGTAAAGGCTGGATGCAACTCTCAACTTGTTCGTGGTTTCTGCAAAGTTTGACTTATCTCTCAGAAATGATGTACTATCTGATGATATAAATTTCATTAGGAATAAATTAGACACATTGTCCTCAGCTGCTCCTGTGTGTTTGGGGAAAAATAAGAATATATTTCTGAGAACCTAAAAGTTGAAGTATGATTAATCTATTGAGAGATTAGGAGAGAGAGGAAAATAACAACTAATCCAAAAGATCACATTATTTCTCATCAGTAGAATAGGATTCTTTTCATAAATCCTTTCTTAAAGAATTATACAAATGCTGCCAGGGAGAGGACACTGCCATACAACAATGACTGATGGTCTGAGAAGTCAGAGGACACTACTATGTAGCAGAGACCAGCAAGGCAAGAATTACTCACCTGTGCAATAGTGGTGCTTAACCTAGTTGGGTAACCCACAGTTCTCTGGCTAAGAGATCCGCTCAGTGGCAAGGAACCCTTAGTTGGAGCTGGGATCCAAGGCAAAGCCTTATGGAGGCCAAGAACTCAGACTCCAAAGTGAAGTCCCCACTAACTATGAGCCTACAATGAGGTTATACCCATTAGAATCTCACCAAATTCACAATGCTTGCCCATTTAACCTATATTGATCTCACTCTCCATTGGAGATTCTGTTTGTTTTTTGTTTTTTTTTTTTTTCATAAGGCACCTGAGACCTGTGGACAACCCAATTCTACTAACAAGACCTGAGATGATGGCTGACTCCCAAGCAGGAAATGAACCACCCCTAACTCATCATCAAGGGCCCAAATGAAACCATAGAGGAAGTGGTGAGATGAGCAAACAAATCAGATAACCTATGGGAGGGAAATGGAGACAGATACCAAGGATACTCAAAATAGTCCAGAGCAGAAACCCAGAGATCCTTAAGAGCTTAACAGCAAAACAGGCTTAAAACTTGTGACATCAGGGTTTAAGGAATTTTGCAGAAGAGGGGACAGAAAGATTGTAAGAGCCATGATGGGGGTAAGAGCCAGAGGCATTGTTCCCCCAAAATCTGTCTACCGCTTGCATAATGCATAGCTCTCCATCCCATGCAGAGTTCCAGTGATCCCACTGAGGAGGGCCCTCAGTGGATTGGTGTCAGGGAGGAGAGAAATGGGGATATCAGCACAAGACATTCATATGGAGCTTCTACTTATTAAAAAATAAGTTTTTAAAAATATATGAAAATAAATCAGTCTACATGCATGTTAAATGTTGACAGGTTATTTTACCAAATGAACTCGGGTGTCCTGTGGGCTTTTGCACCCAAAGATAGGCACTTAGAGTTCTCAGAACATCTCTTTTATCACCCCAAGTTTCTCTTGTTTCACTTGAGCATGATAATGTTATCAACTCAATTCTCTTGAGAACAAAATATATCTTGGGATGAAGCTCAAGAATGACACTATTCTCTTACACTACATTAGGAAAAGACATAGCAAATGGTCTTTACGAGCACGACTTTGACCACGTTTAAACGATTTCTCTAAGCTGTCACTACGCTTCTGATAAATTTGAAATGAGCCTTTGTATTTTTCAGCCTCCAAACATAATGCAATGAAAGCTGAATGTCGAAATTTTGTGCCATTCAAGTATGATGAATTTTAACACACACGCATTTTAATTCTTGGTTTGTCTTCTCTGCACTGTCTCTCTGAGTAAGGCAAAATAGCTTGATCACCATCCTCTATAAAGAAGTTTCAAAGTAGGGGGAAATTAGGGATAATAAATGTAGGCTTCTGGGGCTGGAGAGATGGCTCAGCGGTTAAGGCATTTGCCTCCAGTGCCTAACGTCCTGGGTTCAATTCCCCATTACCCACATAAGCCAGACCTACAAGGTGGTGGCCCTGGTATGCTCTCTGTCTCTCACTGTCTCTCTCTCTGTCTCTCTCTCACACACAATCTCTGCTTGAAAATGAATAAATAAAATATTTAAAAATCTAGGCTTCTGTTCAACCTTGAAGAGGGTAGAGAATGGGGTGTTTGCTCCTCTGGTGAAAGGAAGAGCAGATGGGGGATTAAGTCTGAATGGTTGTGACATTCTAAAGATTGGATCTGCTCACTTGGGATATCTTTATGAACTATAATACTTTGAGTACCAACCAGATAAATTTCATTATTTTCCTGTTTTTTTGAAAGTTCATATAGGTCTTTAATGTTATGTTTCACTGTGAAAAGCACAAAAAGAGAAAATAAAATGTCTGTAATACAGTTTCTTCCAGGAGGGCTGGTGTGATGGTTAAATTTTGTTGTCAACTTGATCTTTTAGTCATCTTGGTTGGGTCTCTGAGGATGTTCCCAGAAAGGCAGCCCTCTCGGTAGGGAGCAGGATGGAAGGAAGCTCAGGGAAGCTAAAAATAAACATCCCTTCCTGGGAGGGCAGTGCAGGAAGGAAATTCCAGAGATTCAGGGAGTTAACAAGTTTGAGACAGGGTTGTAAGAACCTTTTCTAAAGCTATATAAAGGGGAAGGAAATTTCTCTCCTTTGGACCATGCCTGTTTGCTGTTGTATGTTTGTGGTGTTGGTGGTGGCTTTTCCCACCCTCCCTCCCTCTCTCTCCCTCCTTCTTTCTCTTTCTCTCTCTCTCTCTCTCCTTGGACCTGTGGGTGGGGCCAGTCTCTTTCACTATTATGGAACTCTTCCTGGATTCAATAAATCCTTTCCTCCCATAACTCTGCCTGGTTTGGAGATTCATCCCATCTGGGTGTAGCCAACTACGACAGCTGAGGAGACGGCTCAGAGGGTAAAGTATTTGCTGCACAAATGTGAGAACCTGAGTTTGGATCCTCATGTAAAACCAGATGCAATAGCAAGTATGATCCCAGGGAACATATGGCAAGGTGTAAGGTGGAGACAGGAGAATCCAAGAACCTTGTAGAACACATAGCCTGCCATCTGCCATATGCAGTGACGAAGAGCAAGAACACTTAAGCACCAAGACTCAAGGCTTTCCTCTGACCTCCATGCATATGCCATGGGCTGCATGTACTCAGATTTACACACACACACACACACACACACACACACACACACACACACACACACACATCATACATGCACACGTAAAGTTGTTTTTAAGTTTCCTCTAGGGCTGGAGAGATAACTCATTTGGTAAAGTGTTTGCCTGACAAGCGTGAGGACCTAACTTTCATCCACAGTATCCACCTAAAATGCCACTTGTGGAGTTAAGCATCTATAATCCCAGGGTTGGGAAGGGACAGATCACCAAGGATCATTGGCTAGCTTGGCTAACCTAATTGGTGAGTTATAGATACACCGATGAGAGATCCTGCTTCAAAAAATAGATGGACAGGTCTGGAGAGATGGCTTAGCAGTTAAGGCTCAAGTCTGCAAAGCAGAAGGACCAGAGTTCAATTCCCAGTATGCACATAAAGCCAGATGCACAAGGTTGTGCATGTGTCTGGAGTTCCTTTTGCAGTGGCTAGAGGCACTGGTGTTACCATTCTCTCTCTCTCTCTCTCTCTCTCTCTCTCTCTCTCTCTCTCTCTCTGCCTCCTCTTTCTTTCTCACTCACTTACTCTCAAATAAATAAATAAAAATAATTTTAATTAATAGATGGAGTATTCCAGAGGATGATCGCCAAAGTTATCCTCTGGCTTATACATACAACACACACACACACACACACACACACACACACACACACACACACACACAAACACACACCCCACTGTAGTTATTATGTTTCCATTGCTGGGAAAAAATACCCAACAAAAAGCAGGTGATGAAAAGAAAAGTTTTATTTTGGCTTACAGTCTTGAAGGGAAGCTTCATGATGGCAAGGGAAAAGTTGTAGAGCCGAAGCTGGACATCACCTCCGTGACAGCTGGTGGAAAACAGCAGTGAGAGAGGAAGCTGAGCTCTGGCAAGGGGAAGCTAGCTATAATACCTCTAAGCACACCCCAATAACATACCACCTGCAGCAGGGCTCCACCTCTCCAATTACTGCCAGGTGGAAACCAAGCATTAGAAAACATGAATTTATGGAGGATATCTGACTCAAACTACCACATATACACATTGATAAAATGAGTCCCCAAGGTTGCAGACAGGGAAGCCTGAAGACCCAAGTTCAATTCCCCAGTACCCATTGTAAAGTCAGATGCACAAAGCAATGCTTGCATCTGGAGCTGGTTTGCAGCAATTAGAGACCCTGGTGTGCCCAATCTCTCTCTCTGTCCCTCCCTCCCTCCCTCCCTCCCCTCCCACTCTTAAGAAACTTACCTCAAACAAGGTAAGCACCAAGACCCAAGATTTTCCTCTGACCTCCACACAGCCTCTAGCTGCTACAAACCAACTCTAACTCTCTCTCTCTTGTTTCTCTGCTTGTAAATAAATAAACAAAAATTAAAAATGAAATTAAATCATTTTTTAAAAAGTTTCCTCTAATCTGAGGCCAACAATGGTGGCTAGCATGCATTTCTCTCTGTTATCAAAGACCTAAGTCTCTCTTTGCTCTGTCATCCTAGCCTCATCCTGTTACATTAAGCGCCAAGTCATCCTCAGGCTAATGACAACTTAATTTCCACAGCACACAAGACCTTTGCCCCGTTCTTTGTAGGCCCCTTGTGCTGTTGTTATCAAAAATTGCATGAATATGCATGCTGTGCCTGTCAACAGAGACTTATGTTGTCTTATGCAGTTTCCTTTGAAATGAGATAGAAAAAAGTGCAATCAAAAATGTATTTTTACTGTCATTGAGCAAATAGAGGTCTAATAAAGAAGAAAACCTTTTTTGTGAAGCTGTGCCCAGGAGCCAGGAAATAACATGAACTGGATCCCTTCTGCCCTGTCCACTACTGGGAATGTGAACAGTTATTTTTATTACCAACACTCAGCTTAAAAGCAAAGAATGGGGCTAAAGTAAGATATCTGCCATAAAACCCATAGTTATGACTGAGTGCTGCCATTTTTTCTAGTACAAATTCTTCCCTGATCGCTAAAAGTTATTGATTACATTTCAGAGTTCTCAGTTTCTTCTGACCACTTTTTTTCAGGTGCTTAATTTTTTTCATTGTTCTTATTAAAGAGCAAAATTTCAGAAGTCCCTACGCTCAAATATGCCACCCAGACATGATGTGGCAGTTACCTACCTCCGCATTGCTGGGCAAAATACCTGACTGGAAGCAGGTTATAGGAAGAAATGACTTAAAGGTTAAGAGGAAGTTGCAGGAGATGATAACTGAGCTTCACATCTTATCCCATCAGCTTGGAGAAAGCAGAAAAAGGAGCTAGCCCTGAACACCCAATAAGGTTAGATTACCAAACTTTAAGGCCCCACCCCTAATGACGCATCTACTCCCACAAGGCTTCACCTCCCAAAGGCTCCATCAGCTAGGTGTTATCACAGACACATGAGGAGGACACTACTTTCAAACCACTACACAGGCCATGCGAAAGAAGCAATCAAGGAGGAAGAAGAGAAGAAAGGCATGGCTTCTTCTAACAGAATTCCAAGCTTTCTTTGTATGTCACTGGACAAGTTTTATTACATGCCACATATGCCCATGACAGACTAGAACTATTTCACAGTGGCCATAGTATATGCTACAAAGTAGGGGCTTACTGAAGCAACTAAAAGAAAAAAGTTTAATTAGAGTAGAAAATGACCAGTGCTATTATGTTCTCACATGGTACGTTCTATTGACTAAAGAAACTATAATTCCGTTCTTATGACCAATTTCATAATTCTATTCAGCTACTTTATCCAGCCCAGTGTTGAAGATCTTTTCATGACAAACAGTCTTGTTCATTTGGTTCAAATGGTGCTCATTATGGAATAACAATGTAATATATTATATACATGTGTGTGTGTGCACGCGCACTTGTGTCAGTAAATGAGAATAAGAAAAGAAAGTCATCAATGATTTGTTCATACCCGTAATTAGACATCATTTGTTAGGTATTACACAGATTACCTCTCAGAGAATTAGGTTCCTTTTTAAGCTAACTGCTTCTGTGAGTTTAGTTCTCTTAGATTCCACCATGAGAGTATTTGTCTTTCTGTGCCTCAATTATTTTAGTTAACATGGTGTTACAGTTACCTTCTCATTGTCGGGACAAAACATCCATCCAAATTAGCACAGGAAAGGAAAGGGTTTACCTTTTCTTACAGTTTTAAGAGGAAGCTTCATCATGGTAGGAAAACTGTGCAGGAGCACAGGTTGTGTATCACATCTTGCTGCATCAGCTAGAAGGTAGCAACAAGTGTGAACTATCTCTGACCAGGGGAGCTGGGCTCTAGCACCCCAAAGCCTGACTCCAGCACCCCACCTCCTCCAGCAAGTCTCCACCTCCCAAATTGTCACCATCTAGGGACTAAATATGAGGGTTCATCACAAACACTGAAGCTATGGGGAATAGTTCACATTTGAACTACCACACATAGTTTCTGACTAGGTGTATTCATGTTGAAGATGATAGGATTTATCTTTCTTAAGGCCACATAACATTCCACTGTGTGAAATATGTTTTTAGATAGCAATCTTGTTTTCTTTGCCTGTTTATTTTTATGAGCATTGAGATTAATTATAGAGGTCTTAGTGTCTCTGAATAATGTTGTCATAAACATGACAACACCCATATTCCATTAAGATATTGACTTCATTGTCTATGGATATATACCTAGAGGTGGCATACCTATTTTTCTATTTTTTAAGTCTATGAGGAATTTATACACTATATTTCATTCTGACTGTGCTGATATAAATTCCCACCAACAGTGTGCAAGGACTCTCTTTTTTCCTTATCTTTTTTTTATCCATATCCTTACCAACACTTTCTACGGTTTTGGTAGTAATCACTTAAATGAGTGTTAAGTGATATCTTAATTTCCTTTTGATCTCATTTCTTTAATGGTTAGCTGAACACATTTTTAATATATGTGATGGCCATTTGTGTGTCTTGTAGAAAATGTCTGCTTTTATCCTTTGCCCATTGTTAACCATGTTTTTCTTTCTTTTCTTTTTTGTTCTGGAGTTGTTTGAATTTTTGTTCTGGAGTTGTGTTCTTTGGATATTAATCCCTTATTTGGTGAATTGCTTACAAATAGTTTTTCTCGTTATGCTTTCTTTTTTCTTTGTTATGCCAAAATTTCTTTAGTTTATCATGCCTATGTTTTGGCTTTGTTTCCTGTATATGTGGGGTCATAACCCCTGAAAAAGACTAGAACAGCATCATGTGTATTTTTCTCTATTATTTCATGTGGTGCTTTTTTAAAAAAAGTTTCAGGCCTTAAATTTAAGACTTCAATCTATTTTCAGTTAACTCTTGCATGGGACGTGAGATAAGAACCCTAATCCATTCTTCTGCACTAGGGTATTCAGATTCCTCAATGCCATTTAAAAGAGAGACAATCCTTTCTCTAGTCAAGACCCCTGTCATCTGTGCTCAGCACCGATTGGCCATAAACAGATTTATAGAGAGTTTCAAAGTCATTTTGATGCCACTGGCTTTGTTCTTGCTCAAGATTTTATATATATTGAAATGCAGTGGGAGAAGAGAGGTGATAATAAGACAAGACCATGAAGGGGATGAATATGAACATAGTCCAGGGATGTATGTGTGTTTGTGTGTGTGTGTGTGTGTGTGTGTGTGTGTCTGTGTGTGTCTGTGTGTGTGTGTTATGTGTTGCAAGACAAGTAGTGTTGTGAGGTCATGTGGTGTTTGTCCAGTTGCATACACCCATGCATGCACATGGGCAGGTCAGAGGAATACATCAGGTGTATTTTTCTCTATGTTGTTTTCTTGAGGTAGAGTCTCTCATTGAACCCACAGCTACCTTTTTTTTTTTCAGATTGGCTGGCCAGTGAGCCCCAGAAATTCTCCTGTCTCTCCCTGACCCCGCATACACACAGGATTGGGCTCACAGGTGTGTATGGCCCCTTCCAGTTATTTACAAGGAGTTAGGGGGAGCTGGAGATGGAATTCAGGCATTTACTCTGGAGTTAAGTTGGAAGCTGGAGATGGAATTCAGGCCTCTTATGCCCTCATTCTTCAGCAGCAAGCAAAGATCCTTGAAAGCTCCTTTTAGGACTCTATAATACCCTTGGGAAGGCCATTCAACTCGGTGGCTCTCTTTTTTTAAATTATCATATAATTATTACTATATCTTATGAACCTACTACATGCATCGAGTATTTAAAAATATGAACCATGTGCATAAAAGCTTGGAATGTCAGCACATCTCACTGCTCCCACTTTCCTTGTCCCAACTTGCCCAAAGCTCTTAAGAAAATTACCCTAGTCTTTAGTACATTCTCTCTAAAACAAAGACGCTGTGGCTTTTAGTCTGAGAAACCAAATGCATATCAAAGCATTTCTTAGCCTGTAGATCATTTTTAAAAATGAAACTTATTGTAATAAAGACTAATTACATAACTTTAATTTCAATAAACATTCCTTAGAGAGAGTGTCTGCACTTAATTATTCATTTTAATTTAAAACATACTTTTGACTTTTTTGTCCTTGAGATATTGTCTTCTCAGGCAAGTGTCTCAAAGACATGTCACTTGGCAAACAAAGTTAGTCCTATAAAAAAAAAGCCTTATTTTATGAATTTATTTTCCTTTCAAATTCTTTTTTAACTTTTTGTTCTCAGACACAAAAGACAGAGCAATGACATGAAATAATATACTGCTCCCTGGTGAATTACTCATTATTCATTAGACATTCATCAAGTGCTATTAAGCATTTAAAAATGCAAAACGCACAGCCAGCCTGTGACAAAAGCATTTGTATAATTAGTAGAATGAATATAATGACTTGGAAAAACGTCTCAACAAAGAGAAAGATGAAAGTCTCAGGGAAAATGTAAAAAGACTGAAAGAAGGATAATTACTTTATTTATTCTGCCAACCATTATGTTTTGAACGGAATGGTGTTAAAATAACCCCAACTTGATCATATCTGAATACTGATATATCAAAGTGTTATCTTGTAGACATTGACAGTTTCCATGGTACAGAAATCCTGGGCTAGGAAAAAAAATATTGGTTTTTAAAGTGAATACTCTTTAGCATACATTTGAATTGTATTAAAAATACTACCAGTGAGTTTGTGTTCTGGGCCAGATTGAAAAAGTAAAGCAATAAGAGTACCAGACAATAGAGATAGGAACGAAATAAGTTCAAGGTTGTTCTTGTGAGGATATAGCAATCTCCTTTAGAAATGGTGTTGAGATCCAGTTTTTTAAGATGTGGGTTCTTTTAAGATGTCCCATGTGTACCTTTCGTAGTGTTCTAACATTTCACACTAGTACATGTCACTTAGGTTTATTTAACAATATATTTTCCCTCAAGAGCTCAAGATTTTATGAGAGTGACTTTCTTTCTTTCTTTCTTTCTTTCTTTCTTTCTTTCTTTCTTTCTTTCTTTCTTATAAAAAAGATATAACCAATCAAAAAAAGAGAGAGAAATTATATAGTGTCTGGCCTGTTAGCTTAAAGCACCATATATATGTATTTAAGATATATATAATAATAGATGATAGATAGATATATCTTAGAGAATAAACCCAGATTTAAAGATTGAAAATATGTGGTTTAACATGCTTTATTTCTTTTTTTAAAAAAAACATTTTTATTAGGAACATTAATATATAAACATTGCAAATTGGTCATATTGAGATTGTGTTTGCCTCTTAAATCCCCTCTTCCTCACGCTCTTCCCATGAGGGCCTTCCTAAGGGTTATCAGTAATCACTGTGGATATGAATAAACAAGTCAATCCTCGTGGAGAGAACAGTGCCTCAGAGTACAACTTCCCTTCCTGTGGCTCTTCTATTTGTTTCACCCCTCTTCTGCAATGGACTCTGAGCCTTGGTATGTTATAAATCCTAGCAAAATTTCTGACACTGCTTGTATGATGACTAATCTCTGGTTGTCAACTTGACAAAACTAGAATCACTCTGGACAAGTCTCTGATCAAGTCTGTGAGAGATTGTCTATGCTACATTGCTTGAGATGGGAGGACCCACTCCTCTGTGGGCAACACTATCCCATGAATTGGAATTCTGGGTTATATAGGAAGGAGCATCTAACACAGATCTCTCTTCTCTGATAATGTGATGGTATGAGGCTGGCTGTTTGCTCCTGCAATGCTTTCTTTGTCTTGGTAAACTGTAAGCTGAAAATAAATCTTTTGATTTCTTTAGCTGCTTCTGGTCAGGTATTTTGTTCCAGAAACATGAAGATGATTAATACAGCCTGTATTCTTAACCTCTGTGTTATTTTTTAAAAAATTTTTCTTAAGCTATTTCTGCAGTAAAATTTTTGTCACACATCCCTAGAATAGGCAAGTCTTATCAACTTAAGAGAATGCTTTTTTTTTAAAAAAAAATCCTTCCAACCCAGATTCCTCTATTATAGTCCATAATCCTACATTTAAATGTTAAGTGCTCACCTCAGTATTTGACTTTTTCATGTGGATCTGCAATTTTATTGGGTAAATGTTGGAATATGATCCTTACAGTGATAGTCTCCTTCCCCATTCATTTCTCACTACCTCCAGCCATGGCAGTACAAGTGGGATAGCATAGTGCTGCTTGGGTCTAGTTACTGCTCTGCTTTGGCCATGCATCTCTCGTGTAGCAAGAACTGTTCCTTATAGGGGAACCAAATTCTACCACATTCTGTTCTAATATTGCACAGTCTTTACTCAGAGAAACTCCCCACTGCTGAGAAATATCAAAATGGTTGGAAACCCTAATTCCAACTCCAAAGAATATCCATTCTTTCTTTCTCTCCACTGCTAACATGCACAACCCAAAACCAAAACAGCATCCCCTTGTATTTTTATAAACATGAAGTCCTGCCGCTCTTGTTATTCTGTTCTTCCCACTTCAACTCATATCCACAAAGAAGGTATTCTGTTTTGAAATCATACCAAAGATGATGCTTGTTTCTCTGTCTTCGAACCCAGACCTAATTTATTCCTCATTTCTTTTTTTCAATTTTGAAATAATTGACCAAAATTATTGTGTATGCTGAAGTACATTACACACACACACACACACACACACACACACACACACACACACAAAATGTAGAATTTTAAAGATTTTTCTAATTCTCATTTTTGAGGTTTCCTGAGTTTCTTCAAGAAATCAAGAGATTTTCTTTCACATAGACTGTTTTCATCTTAGCTTGCAGGATTAAATTATTGATCTTATTAAAATATCAGTTTCAAAATATAATGCTCTTCTAATTGAACTCATTTATATTATCTTACCAAAAGGCCAATTTGTTCCAAAA
>PVHP010041796.1:0-15267 GCA_004024765.1 Zapus hudsonius
TGTGTGTGTGTGTGTGTGTGTGTGTGTGTGTGTGTTTTGTAATGGAGTTGTTCTTAAAGGTGTCTGCCCAGCTTTAAGAAATATCTTTATGCCAGCAGTCAAGATAGCTGGAGGCAGAGAGAGGAGGTGGAAGCCTAGAGAGAGGGTTTGGTAGGCATGGCGTGCTTGAGGTGGGGGTAACATTAAATAATGGAATTGCAGTTGTAAGAGGTAACTCAAGCGAAGCACATGGGAAACAGGCAGTGTGGTTGGAGAGGTTAAGCTGGTTTAAAAGAAGAGAGGAATTAAGAATAGATACCCATTGGGTGGAAATAAAGGAGAGTTCTCTTAAATTCATTTGGAGCTGCATGTGAGCTTGTTTGATATCTATGACAGTCTGTAACTGTGCACTTTGAATAGGCTTGGGGCAGAATGGATAGATCTGAAGATCCTTATCTTTCCCCCACAGCAATATTTACAGCCTCTATTCCACCTGCCCACCTCTGGACCCAAATGTCCCTGAGAGTAAAGACTGTGAGGGATCCATGAGACTCAAGCAGAGGTGACTGGACACCATTGGGTTTGACAGGATTATAGAAGTGGAATTGGCAGAATGGTGATATTGAAGCTGAGCAACCCCAGATGGTCCCAGTGTAGCTCATCAAGTTAGTCTGATCTCAAGCAAAGGAAAGGCTCCTGGCATCCCAGGCTCTGATGAAGTCTACCTTAGGGAAATCAGTAGCTGCTTCAGGAATAGAGAAGGTAATAGAGAACAGTTCTACACAGCCAGTGAGGGGACAGAAGGATGAATTCAGAAGTTTGTTATCATTATCTACAGCCACAATGGTTGCCAAGTGCAAGGAGGAAACAGACACTCAGATGTGGAACAGCAGCAGCACAGTGTAAGGAGGAGAAGACAAAGGGGTATTCGTTTCCCCAAGGGGGTCATTCTGGAATTGAGGAGAGGGAGGGAACACAAGTGATTCTGAGTTTGAGGGGGCCAGCAGGGGTGGATGTATACTTATCCTCCGAGTAGGTGGGGACAGCAGGTGTCCTTACTCATTTAAATCTTGAGATGTGGATACAATTGGGGATACCTTGAAGCTTTGCTGCTATAGGAGTGGTGAGAATTACCAAGTGGGGTCCAGTCCAGAGTGGGTCGAGGCCCTGTGAGCAAGATTGTTTGAGGTACACTTGATCCCCAGGATTGAGAGAAAGAGTAACAGACTCCTTGGATGGCTGAGGCAGGAGGCCATCTGCATGCTCTTAGGGGAGGTTTCTGAGGAAGGTGACTGTGGACAGTTAGTCATGGAGAGGAGTATCTAGTTATGGAGGAAGATTACCCAGCAGAAAAGGATGCCATACATATAAGTTCTAAAGGACTGGGAAAAGAGGAGGCATGAGGTGTTAAGAGCTAGTGGGAGGAGGTGTGTCCAGGGTAGGTGGAGTTCACAGGTAGTTTTGGCAGGTGCATTTTGAGAACAGCATTTGCTCTTTCTACCTTGCCTGAGGACTGGGGACTGTATGGGATTTGTAGTTTCCAGTCCACTCCCAGAGCCTTGGGTACTTCCTGTCTCACTTTAGAAATGAAGGCTGACCCATTGTCTGACTGTATGATAAGAGGGAGGCCCAAGCAGGGTAGAATGGATTCAAGGATGTCGAAAACAACAATGTTTGCAGTTTCTCCAGAGTTGGAAATGCCTCAACCCAATCCGAGAAGGTATCCACCATAGTCAGGAGGTATTTGGTCTTTCTGTAAGTGGCCATGTGAATGAAATCAATCTGCCAGTCAACTCCTGGGAGAGAGCTCCGGGATATTGGTGGGTCTTGAAGGAAGGGGGGGTTGACTTCCCCCTTTCAAGAAGGCTTTAGCACAAAGGGAGCAGGATCGTGTCACAGCTGATATAAATGAGGAAAGGCAGGGATGGAACAGAAGTGGAGTCAGGAATCTCTGTAGTGGGGGGTTGACATGGAAAAATTGTGTAGGTGGGTAAGTATGATGGCAGCTTGGGGGTCAGGTAGGCAGTTACCCCAGGAGTAACCAACACTATAGTACTTGAACAATGCCCTGCTTCACAAGAGCCTGATACTGTTCAGGGACTTCAGAAGGAATGAAAGAGGTTGGGGCAAGGAAGAGGGCTAAAGATACTTGTGCACTCTGAGGCTAGATTCTCTGGCGATTCCGTCAGCAAATAAATTTTCCCAGGCCACAGTTGAGCTCAGAGGCTGGTGTCCATGACAATGAATGATGACTACCTTGGAGGGGAGGTAGGAGGCCTCCAGTAGTTTGAGAAGAAGGGGCCCATTGATGATTGGAGTACCCTTAGTTGTAAGGAAGCCACTCTTTCCAGATAGCAGCATGGTGATGTGGGGTGTGAAAGGCATAATTAGAGTCAGTGACATATTAGCTGCTTTACCCAGGGCTAGAGTCAGAGCTCAGGTGAGAGCAATGAGCTCTGCCTTCTGAGATGTGCTCCCTTTGGTCAGAGATCCAGCTTCCACCACATGATCATCTGAGACAACAGCATATCCCACTATTCCAGATCCCTGTGTGTTAATAGATGGGCTCTCACCAGGTGTGGTCAGGGTTAGAAAGAGGATGCAAGGAAATCCTGGGGCTGTGGTATGTAAGTTCCTCTAGGGTTTCAAGACAAGAGGTAGTTATTTAGTGTTGGACTTGTTGGCACTGCTACTGAGGGCATGGAGAACAAAGGGTTAAGGATGTCTGAGTGAGGTGAAACCCTGATAATTCGATAGGTGTTTCCCAGCTCCATCAACCCTGACTCCCAACCCCCCATGGGCAGGCCACAGGAACCAGCATTCCCATCTCAGCATGACTGGCAATGGGTATCAGACAAACTTCCTTGTACCCATCCCCATGGACCATGGCTAGAATCACATATTTCCCACCACTCAGGTCCCCCAAATTAGGTATTCTCAGGTTGACCATACTCACCTATCCCAGTGCAGGCCACTAACTCACCACCCCAACCAATCCCCTTTTCTCTTCCCTATTCCCCATCCCCCTGACCCCCTTTTTCCTATAAATGTAAGCTCCCCCAATTGAATAAGGAACCACGTGGATGCACTATACACATCTGCTCGCGTCTGTGTCTTCCCGGACCCCCTGTGTTGGCCCCCAAGCTCTGTGGAACTGCCCTGAGACAGTGGAGTAGTGGAGCAGTGACCAGCCTTCGCTCAGCTCCCACTGCTTCACCGTTTTCCCTCCACGGCAGCTAACAGGCGCTCCTGGAGGCGAAAACAACAATTTAGGGAGGGGTAGAAGGGAGGCTGGGTTAAGTGGGGGGCAGGAGTCCAGGGCAATATTAGGGTTATCAAGGAAAGTGACATGGAAGAGTTGTATCTCGTAGGGGGTCAATGTGGACAGACAGGAGTTGGAGAGGAAGTCCTTGAGTGTGCGAGGGGAGAGGACAGTAAGTTTTTGTCCAAATATGAGCTTTTGGGCCTTTTGGGCCAGAATTGCAGCTGCAGCAAAAGCATGCAAATAGGGTTTCCAACCCGGATAGAGGTTTCTAGCTGTTTGGAAAGGTAAGCCACAGGTGCGAAAGTAGGGCCTTTCATCTGTCCCCAAATCCCCAATGCCATTCCCCCCTTTTCAGTAGTGTAGATGAGGAAGGCCTGTTGGAGACTGGGGAGGCTCAGAGTGAGTGCATTTATGAGGACATCATACAGGCATAAAAAGGCAACATTGGATACAGATTTTGGATCCACGGTATATGGGGATCCCCCTTGGCTATGTCATAAAGAGGTTTTGCTAGGAGTGCAAAACTGGGGATTCAAGTTCTCAGGAATTCTGCCAAGCCTAAGATAGAGAAAATTTCCTCCTTGGTAGCCAGAGGTGTTTTGTGGTCAAGTGTCAATTGATGAGAGGTGGGTGTAAGAAGGCAATGTAATTACCTAACTTGTGAGAGGGAGAACTGGGCCTTTGTGAGGGAGATCTTATATCCTTTGGACGCAAGGAAGTTGAAGAGCAAGTTGGTGTGTTGTTGAGAGCGGGAGAGAGAAGGGGAACAGAGTAGGAGTCATCTACATACTGCAAGAGGGTGCTGGGGAGAGATTGAGGGAGAGCCTGTCCAAAGAAATGAGGACTGTCTCTGAAACCTTGGGGAAGGACAGTTTAGGTCAGCTGGGAGGCAGTATGAGTATCAGAGTCCTCCCAGATGAAAGCAAAGAGGTCATATGAGTCTGGGTCAGGGTGGGGAATAGAGAAGAAGGCATCCTTGAAGTCAAGGACAGAAGAATGTGTATTGGAAGGGGGAATGTGGGAGAGGGGAGTGTAAGGGTTAGAGACTACTGGGTGGACAGGTCGAACAGCTGCATTGATAGGTTCTGGAACAGATGACAGGACCCATCGGGTTTTATTACAGGCAAAACAGGAGTGTTACAATGGGAATGAGTCAGATCTTTGGGTGATTGAATTGAGCTTGTGAAAGTTAACTGCCTTATGAGAAGCTTTCTGCATACCAGCTATGAAGAGGCAAACAACCTGACCAGGGGGTGTGGGGCTGTCAGTATCTACAGTCTGATAATTCCAGTTAGGATCTTCCATGGGAACTGCCACAATGCCCACAGAGTGAGTGTTATCTGTTAAATGTATTTTGTCTGCAAGAGCTTGGGCAGCTTCCCAGACCCACTCACCTTCGTCTGGAGTGAGAGAGGTAGAGAGGACAACAAAGAGATCTTGCCAGTTAAGGTCATAAGCCCGAGTCAGACAGCGGAATTCTTTGATGTATAGCAAGCTGGATCAGCTGCAAATGAGTCCAGGTGCTTTTCGAGTTGAGAGAGATCAGACAGGAGAAAGGGACATGAACTTGAGCCAGCCCCTACGTTCTGGCCACCTCTGGCCAGGGAAAAAGCCCTCTGTGTGGGAGCCAGTGTTCTTGGAGGGGGTGGAGAGAGGGGTCAGGGGGAGGTGGAGGAGGATTGGAGGGAAGAGGGTGAGGAGGATGGTGGAGGCAAGGCTGGGGCCTGGGGAGGGGCAGAAGGCTGAGGAGGGGTAGGAGGTGGAGTGGCTTCTCTTTGCCATCCGTAGATCTGGCTGATGCACGGAACAAGCAGAACAGAGAGAGCCCGGATGGAAGAAGGAAGAATGCCTGCAGATAGGGTAGCATGGACCAACTTGCTGTGGCAAAAGTGACCTATCCGGGAGAATGTGGACGTAGAGTGACACCTTCAGGCCAAAGGGAGCCATGGTCCAGTTTGGATCTCAGCCAGACTGTGTTACAGTAAAAAGTCAACCTGAGCCCTGAGGTCACGCTGGAGGTTTAAAACCTTCATGTTTTTAAGAAGGCAGCCTAAAGGAGTGACAGGGGCAGGTTTGGGAGTTCCCTTCCCCATAGTGTAATGAGAGAGGGAGAGAGAGAGGGAGGGAGGGCGAGAGAAAGAAAGAGAGGGAGGGAGAAAGAGGGAGGAGAAAGTGAGTTGAACAACGAGAAGGAAGGTGTCCTATGAACAGTGAACCAGAATGCACCCTTTAAGGATCCATTGATTGCGTTGTTGTGGTGAGGGCAGGGCAGAGGGTTGGTGACAGCTGGGAGGGGCCACAGGCCACATGGAGACAACCTGGTGATTTCCTCCATCTGAGTCATGGCACCAAAAATGTAAGACTGGAAAATGACCAAGACTCTGGGAGACCACTCTGAAGCAAAGTTTATTCAGGAGAATCACAAGCTGTGGGGCTGTCTCACAGGGGAGAGAGGAGAGCAGCCAAGTGGGTTTAATCAGTTTGGATGTTAATGGAGGGTTCTTTTTGTCTGGGGTCAAAGAGAAAGGGCAACTGCCCTTCTGTTATCAGACAGGGGATTTTTTTAAGTTAACTTATAACTGAAAGCCAAGGGCTTATGTTCAGGGGTTCAGGGGTTTGCGAACCTCCCTGGGGGAAACAAGTCATAGATTTAGCTTTGTGAGATATGTGTGCACAGAGATCTTTACCTCTGCCATCAGCTTGTTTGTCTGGGGTGGTCAGGCCAGCTCCATCCTGGGGCCTGGATGTTGGTTGACCTAACAGGCTCTATCTTGGGACCTGGCTGGTTTTTGGCCTAACGGAAGCTTTTCCCAATTTAACAAAAGGTTCAAAAAAAAAAAAAAAGTATACCACAACTTCAGAACAGTCTACACTTTAAGCCTGGAGGTTATTTGTAAGTAAATATTTTACCTTTTCCTTTTTCTGTTTTGTTTGCTGTTTTTGTTTTGTTTATTGCATTCTAGGAATTGAACTCAAAGCCTGTCACTTGTTAGGCAAGTGAGTAATGTCTCCTGCACCCTTCACTTTAAAAAAATATTTTATTTATTCATTTTCAAGCAGAGAGATGAGAGAGAGAGAGAGAGAGAGAGAGAGAGAGAGAGAGAGAGAGAGAGAGAGAGAGAGAGAGAGAGACAGCACTAGGGCCACCACCTTGTGGGTCTGGCTTACGTGGGTACTGGGGAATTGAACCCAGGGCCTTAGGCACTGGAGGCAAGTGCCTTAACCACTGAGCCAACTCTCCAGCCCCACTTTTTTGAGTCATCTTCTTGCTGGATTGCTGGATATGGGCTTCAGCTTGGGATCCCTCCTCTGCCTCCTGTGTACCTGGAATTACAGTCCTGCACCACCAGGTCTGGCTCATTTTTTTTCCTGTGACTGAATTCCAAGGGAGAATAGATGTGCATCCTTGTCTTTACAAAGCAGAATTTCTCTTAGATAAAATAGTTACAGTTTTGATTTACTATTTTAGCTATATAAAAAGTAAGATTTGGGCTGGAGATTCGAGCACAGTGCTTAAAGTGCTTGCCTGCAGAACCTAACTACCTGATTCCCCAGTACCCATGTAAAGCCAGATGCACAAAGTGGTGCATGCATCTAGAGTTAATTTGTAGTTGCTCGAGGCCCTGTTGTTCCCATTCTCATTCTTTCTCTCTCTCCCTTGCAAAGAAACAAACAGATCAGTAAATAGGATCTATTGGTGGTGTGTTAGGAAGAGGCAACATTATAAAAGCCCTCACAAATACAAGGCCCACCACTTCTTCAAGGGACCACAACTAGGGAAACAAGTCACTTGTCAGCCACCGTAGTGCTAAATTTATCTCCATTAAACCTGGTGTGATGGCTAGGTTTTATTGTCAACTTGACCTTTTTAGTAATCTTGGGTGGGTTTCTGAAGATGTTCACAGGAAGGCAGCCCTCTCAGTAGGGGGCAGGATGGAAGGAGGCTCAGGAAAACTAGAAACAAACTTTCTGTCCTGGGAGTCCAGTACAGGAGGGAAATTCCAGAGATAGTGAGTCAAGTCTGGGATTGAGTTGCAAGACCCCGCCCTAAGGCCATATATAAAGAGGGAGAAATTTTCTGCCTGTTTTGTTGCTGTGTGTGTGGTGCTGATGATGGGTTTTTCTTTCTCTGCTTAGACCTGTGAAGGGGGTGACCTGTGAAGCTTCTTTTGCCATTATGGCACTCCCCTGGATCTGTAGCTTCAATAAATTCTTTTCTCCCATAAACCGTGCTTGACTTGGAGGTTTATCCCAGTGGTGTGTGGCTGAATGACACCTGGAAAACCTCACTTTCTTGAGAAGGAACCTGAATTTGGTCTGGCTTGTGCCCAGTCACATCCTCCTTGTTCCACAGCTTGGGCAGTGTGAACCCTTAAGGTAACTATTTTCCTGCATCTCCCCGGGCAGCTCCTTCTTGTACTAAACCCAAATGTTCAGGTGAGAGTGGAGCTCAGCAGGGAGAAGAGAGAACTAAACCTCCATACTACTGCCTGGGTGAGATCTTCTCCTGCAACTAAATCTAAAGGAGCTTCCCCTTGAGCCACTTTTGAAGTATAAATTCACAAGACTATTAAATACATCTCCTGAATATTTTACAGTATAAAATTACAAGACTACTTATTGAATACATATGATAAATATTTTGTAGTATAAACTCACAAGACATTTATTGTATGCATCTAATAAATTCTTTGTAAGCAGCTAGCAAGGAATGTTAGTAATTCATCTGTGAGCAATTTATCTTGGATATGCTTTTCCAAAGCATAATGAATAAAAGTAAATATTTTACTAACATTCAAATGTTGAAGTGAATCTTGGACCCCAGGGGAGACTTTGGGTAAGAGGAAAATGATATTTTTTTCCATGTTAAGAAAGCAGGAGTGGGTGAAGGGAATGTTATCCCTGGGATATATGCTGGGCTGACAGAGAGCTGGTCCTAAGATAGCCTACCTCCTGAATGCTTTCCATAGCAAAGCCCAAGGCTGAGCTTCATATGGGCTGAAACCTCTAACCCTCAAGGACTGGGAAAGGAGGAAAATCAATGGTGAAAATCAACAAGGGGAAAAAAAAAGACTTCACTCACCTCCACACGCCAAAGATTCAGCCTCACAGGCTTGCTGGTAAGCATTTTTGGGCAAGCATAGTTTCTCATCGCCTCATTTTCATTATTTGTGAACATTAAATAAGTTATCTGACTTCTGGCTTATAGTGAATTCCTTGTAGAAGATCAAAGCAGGTGCAAACTTGACTTCTTCATCCCAAACCTTGGTATCTTTAGTTGTCTTCTCTTGATGGGCTGAGCTTAAGAGCAGAAGTATGTAGGGCAATCCCACCTTGCCTCACGTCTCAGACATAGAGAAGAACCTAATGTGTTCCCATTAAATCAGGAACCAATTTCTTTTAAAAGCTTGGTGAACTAACACATGCTTTTTCAATCTTTGGCGTGTGGAGGTGAAAGCAGTAAAAGAACCATCAAGAAAACTATAAAGGCAAGCCCATCAGGACAACAGCAGATTACTTCACACAAACCTTAAAAGCCAGAAGGGCTTGTGGTGATATATTCCAAGTTATGAAGATCAACCAAAATTACTATATCTGGCAAAGCTACCCATCACAATTGAAGGAGAAATAACTCTCCACAACAAAAACCAGCTGAAAGAATATAGGCCTACAAAGCCAGTTCTTAAGAAAATACTTGAAGGGATCCTTCAGACTGAAGAGAAAGAAAAGCAAACATATGAGAAAACAAGAAAAAATAAACCATATTCAAAAAACAGGTAATACAAGAGAGTACAGGAAAAACCGGAAGAACTGTAAAAATAAGAAATGGCAAGAACACACACACAACATTTCAAAATAACTCTTAACATCAGTGGCCTCAATGCTCCAAACAAAAGACACTGACTCGCAGACTGGATTAAAAGGTGGGATCTTATCTACAAATGTTTAGGCTTGTGTGTGAGTTGGAGTAAAAGTCAGTAGTAGAGGCCAGTGAGCTAGACAGGGGCTATAAGGGAGGGAGGAGAGAGGAGACTAAGAGGAGAGGAACTGTCTATACATAAGAAGACGAGCTGAAGTTACTGGGGGTACAATGGCCAAAGTGGGGTCAGAGGATGGGATTGAGCAGAAGGATTTGAGATGGGTTCATCAAAATTCAAGAGGTTTAGAATAAGCTATATGGAAACCTACTTCTTTGGATAATGGCACACTCTGAAATCATAAAGGATTTTTTTTTTTTTTTGTAAAGTCTCGCTGTAGCCCAGGCTGACCTGAGATTCATTACGTAGTCTCAGGTTGGCCTAGAACTCATGCAGATCCTCCTACCTCTGCCTCCCGAGTGCTAGGATTACAGGCATGCACCACCATGCTAGGCATAGAAGCCATAGAGTTTTACTAGAAAAATTTCAGTGCTAGGGACGGGATACCTTCCAGTGAGTTGTTGGCCTGGGAGGTTCCTGAGGCCCTCATAACATTACAGGCTGTTGCTAAGGCTCTTGGTTGTCCATCAGAACTAGATGGTAAGACCGTATTGCTGAAGACCACATATGCTTGGGCTGCAGCAGGTCACTGAGAGCTGAGCTGGAAACCTCCTCCCTGTGAACCAGCTGACAGAAAGCTGGAAGAATATATTGCGACATTGATGGCCACACCTCAGTTGGATCTAAGTAAGGAATAAGAAAATTAGAAACAGCTTTGGATGTTGCTTAATATTTCTTTTTAAAAAGACTTAACTATAGCTAAAAGTGAACAATGAGGCCTGGTGTGGTGGTGCACACGCCTTTAAGTGAGCAGTGTGGATGTGTAGAAAGCCCCACAATGGACAGAAGGGGAAGAGCATCGTTTGAACACGGACTGTAGCATAAAGGTCTATGGCATGAGCCTTAAAGCAAGTTGCAAAAACGTTGTAGCTGCTGCATGTGGGCATGAGCCTTCACTCCCAGCATCAGGCAGCGGAGGGAGGAGGATCTCCATGAGATCAAGGCCTGCCTGGGACTAGAGTGAGTTCCTGGGCAGGAGTGAGACCAGAAAAAAAGTTAAGCAGCGAGGCAAGAAAGTTACAGCTAATAAAGAACAGAGCTAAACGGGGAATTCTAGCTGACCCTCAGGAGGGGGAGGGCGGGGCCTTGAGCAGCGACGTCACAGAGGGCGGTGCCATGCAGATGAGGCGGCGCGGGGGCTGCTGGTCGGCCTGGGTCACAGCTGAGCAGGGCAGCGGTGAGGACAGGAGCCCAGAGCCTGGTCGCCTACCTTGGAAAGGTAAGGGGAAAAAGGAGATTTTTCCTCTTAGGATGATGTTTAACCGTAAGGTAGTGGACCTGATCTTGTGTTCCAAAAGAGTCTAGGTCTTGTGAGGAAAGTATGGCGATCACAGAATATAATTTTGATTTATTAGTAATTTTACAGATCTCATTGTTGATATGATAAACTGTTAGAAAACTGCTGACTCTGAATCTCTTGGGTCACGTTGGGGGAAGGGGAAGACCCACTCAAGGGAGGTAAGAAAATTTCTTTCACAAGATCTAATTAGAGCGGACATTCCAGAGAATTTGAACATTAATTTTTTTGTGATCTTACAACAAATGTTAATATTTAAATTACAATATGTCTGAAAAAATACCGCTACTGTTAGCAAGAAAAATCATCACTAAATGTACATATTATCTCAGAAGTGAACACACAGAAGCCCTGTTGTTCTGCACTATAATACTCATAGATTCCATTTCAAATGTACGAATTTATCATTTATCCAGACTGGAATGACTAAAGGTAAAATAATGACTACAAATCTTGAACCTTTAGTAGCTAACCCAGTGCAATCAGCAGAGATGTGCTGATAGGACCTGGTTATTAGCAGTCAGGGAAAAGATAACACTCCTTTTTGTTGCAGAAGACCCAGTCAATCTTGTGTGGCAAGTGTGGCATTGGAGCTGGGCACTGATCACATGCAAGTGACTGCATGACAGTGTGGTGCTTTAAGTTTAGCTGGAGCGCTCTTACCGCAGATGCGTGAGACCTGCTATCATTCTCATTCATTGAAAAGTTTATACTTATGACCTTATGGTACAAGTTATTTCAACTATGTACTGCTAAAGGATTGAAGAAAAATTGAAAATGTAGCAGTCTTTGCTTCAGATTAAGTAGCTAGTGTGCTGGAGAGATGGCTCAGAAGATAGAAGTGCTTGCTTGCAAAGCCTGACTGCCCAGGTCTGATTCCCTAGCATTCATGTGAAACCAGATGTACAGGGTGGCTGCACCTGGAGTTTGTTTGCAATGACAAGGGGCTCTTATGTGTCCATTTGCACCAGTTCTCTCTCTCTCTCTCTCTCTCTCTCCCTCTCTCTCTCTCTCTGTTTTGTTGTTGTTTCAAGGTAGGGTCTCACTCTAGCCCAGACTGAACTGGAATTCACTATGTAGTCTCAGGGTGGCCTCTAATTCATGGTGATCCTTCTACCTCTATAGCCTTAGTTCTGGGATTAAAGTCATGGGCCACCACACCCTCCAACAATACATTTTTAAAATAAAGAATACATGATCTTGCTGATTTTGGGGCAAAATTTCCTCTTCCGTAAACATGCACTTTAGGAACCTTGTTTCTCGACTTTGAATACTACTAAGCAGCACTTAGAAGCAGTTTAGTTGTAGGATATCTTCTGCAAAGAACATTGCCATCATGGAATCCATATTAGGTACCTCGATGAACAAGACAGGAGCTTTGTCACAATATAAAAACTCTGATGTTAGGATGGACACATTCAGTGGTAGACAATTTGTTTACCATGCCCAAAGTCTTGGGTTATAATCTCCAGTACCCAAAATAAAACACAGTTTTACTTAATATTTTTTACTTAAGTACTTTTAGACATTAATAAAAATAATTTAGAAAAAGCCAAAGGGTGTTTTTAGAGTTCAAGATGGGGAACTCCTATTCCATATAAAAATGGATTGATGGATTTATCCTGGCTACTTCCTAGTGAGAGGGGGTGTATTGGGGAGGGCTTGGCATCTGGAGTGACTGGTGGGGCACCATGGTCTGTCTTTATCTGGTCCAGAGTTGTGGAGCAAGTTATCACATCAAGACAACAAAGATGAAATCTCTATAAAAAATTAGAAGATAAGGCAAAAAATGTAAGCAGGAAAAGAGTTCGAGTCATCTGAGATTTTGGAGCACTATGGCATCCAGGAAATCAAGTTGTTTCTGGATGGAGTCTATCTGTTCCACGTTTTTTTGCCAGGCCCTCTGACAGCTGGTGTGATAGTAAGTTATCTCATGTAGAGACACTCTGAGTCCAGGTGCTTCTTTGGTCACACCTGTAAAGACACCCAATGCTGTGAGCAAGTGGAGAACTTACATCTCTTTTAGGGTTTGTATTTGCTGTTATGGAAATTGTGGTAGGAAGGTGTCACAGTCAGTCACAGGCCACTGGGATGAACCTCCAAACCAGGCACAGTTTATGGGAGGAAAGGATTTATTGAAACCACAGATCTAGGGGAAGTTCCCCCTTTCACAAGTACAAGCAGAGAGAGAAACCCATCATCAACACCACAGACATGCAAGCAAAATAGGCAGGGGGCAGGGGAGAGAAGATTTTTCTCCCCCTTTATATGTAGCCTTAGTGTAGAGGTCTTACAACCCTATCTTAAGACTTAATGGCTTCCTGAGTCCCTGGAATTTCCTTCCTGCACTGTCCACATAGGAAGGGATGCTACTTTCTAGCTCTCCTGAGCTTCCTTACATCCTTCCCCCTACTGAAAGGTTGCCTTCCTGTAAACATCCTCAGAGACCAAAAGATCAAGTTGACAACAAAATTTAACCATCACAGAGGTTCAGGGTGTATCAGAGACGTAGCAGGAGACCAAAGGCCCAGAGTGTATGTAACAGTTCAGTCAGTGGGAGGACATTTATGTGCTGAGATTCTGCACTTTCAGAAGATACCCTGTGGGGCTGGTGAGATTGCTCAGCAGTTAAGGCACTTGCCTCCAGTGCCTAAGGCCCCCGGTTCAATTCTCCAGTACCCACATAAGCCAGACCCACAGGGTGGTGGCCCTGGTGCTCTCTGTCTCTGTATCTGTCTCTCTCTCTCTGCTTGAAAATGAATAAATAAAATATTTTTAAAAAGATACCATGTGACTGTTGATCATAGACAGGTTTTTTTTAGAAAGCATGTTATCTTAGAAATCTTGAAGGTAGAATGTAAGATACATAAATGAGAAAGCCAGTGGAATCTGTAGAATGAGCCCTTCTCAAAGGCCAGTTTTACACCTGTACTTTAAAAAGAATCAGGTTTTATAGGAGCAGGTTCTGGCCACATGTTTCTGATCATGGGGTCGAGGTGGATCTGTGGCATTGTGGGACAGTAGTTGGGATATTTTCCCAAGATGTGGCTTTGGAAATAAAAAAGGACAAGACCAGGACATAGAGGCAGTGGGCTGAGGTAGAGGGAGCCTCAATTTTCTTTAGTGGAAGAAATGAAACCACTGAGACCTTTCTGTCATTTCCATGGGTGTGATCAGAGTTAGGGTGTCTCCCATTTGGATGGAGGTATTTGCATCTGTGAAGCAGAAAACATCTGCTAAGTAGAGCATTTGGAGACACACATTCCAGGGTAGAGTGGACAATCTTCAGAGTGACACAGATGAATCTGTGAAGGAAGTAGAGGCAGGGTGAGCACAAGGACACCTACCATACAGGGAAGCAATTCCAGAGTTTCAAATACCAACAGGCATTCCTGAAGCCATTTGGAAATGGAACTATTGAAACTAATTGTTTAAGTAGGCAAATAAAAGATTGACTCATGACATTGGTAAGCAGAAAAACTAATTGTGAGGCAGCCTTGGCACACAAGAGAATGAGTTTTACCTCAGAGGAAATAAGGAAGGTCTCAGCTTAATAGGAACATGTCTATAAGAAATATAACCCAGAGCAACAGGTGTACCACTGATCATAGAGATGTCAGGTCACATATAGAAAAAAGTAATAAGTAACCATTTTGAAAGGTCAGTACAGACTAAAATAATTTTGGCTTTGGACTGGTCACATTTACTGCTCCATGATTTCTGTAGTCCATCGTTGCTGTTCTAGTAATACAGATGTAGCTTCTGAGAGCCACAGCTTTTGGTATCCTATTTACCAAATATCACTTTGCATTTTGTGTACGTGATAGGTGGTTGTCCCATGTGCCTAAGAGACTTTCTCCTAGAGTCTATAGTCGATGATGCTGAACAGGCAGGAGGCAGCTCTTTAGGAGAGAGAAACTTACCAGAGCCATTATGAAACTCCTAGCTCATACAAAATCTATTAGTCATTATGATCTGGTCATTATAAGATATATATATATATATATGAATTTTTTATATGACATGACATCTACAGGGGACATGTGAGTATATATCTAATGTTGAAAATAGTAACATAGGTGGTAAGTAAGGAAACAAGAAGTGTTGCCTGAAAGCCAGCACATGGGAGGCAGAGGAAGAAGAATTAACTGGAGTTCAAGGCCACCCTGAGACCACATAATGAATTCCAGGTCAGCCTGGGTACAGTGATACCATATCACACACACACAAAAAAAGCCAAACAAAAAAGAAGTGTCATTGTTAACTCAGATAAGAAGAGTTTATTGAAATCATTGGAAATATGGAGATTTGGTTAGGTAAGGCATAGGGAGGAAGCAAAAGAAATTAGTTTTGAAGCAATTCTTGAAATAGCTTGAACATTTTTAAATTTAATCATGACATTAATTAAGAAATGAACTAATTTTGAAGTTTAATTATCAAGTGTTAAGGTTTTTTTAAATGTCTTTAATATAGATTCCTTATAATTTTTACCTACTTGGTATAGACATCAAAAGAGATCATAACTAGAGAAAAACTATTGAAAAGTATGTCAGGCTGAAAAGCTGGAAGTTTTGGTGAATCTTGACAGCTTATTATTGTCAGTTGTTTATTTCGTGGGCACAATGAAATTTTACAAAATTAGGCCCAGTTTTTATGTTTTAGAATAATTTCTTATCAAACAAGATTTT
>PVHP010041797.1:0-15278 GCA_004024765.1 Zapus hudsonius
CATGTGGCAAGGGGTTATGGATAGCACAGGAGGCATCAAGGTTGCTTCCCCTTTATGAATTGTAGCTGAGGGGGGCAATGTCTCTGGGTAATCTCTCCCACTGTGGTTCTTACAATCTTTCTGACCCCTCTTCTGCTCAGTTCCCTGATTCATGGAGGGTGAGTTTTAAGTCTGTTTTGTTGTTGTTGTTGTGACCTTAAGAGTCTCTGTACTTCTACTTTAAGTTGTATTGGAAGTCGTTGGTGTCTGTCTCGCTGACTTATCCTGGGATGACTGATTGGCTGTGGTTATAGGTCTCTTTCTTGCCCCACCACTGTCTCAAGTGTTTTTCTTTCTTATTAGGAGGGCACATTGGAATAAGGCCCATGCTGATCCAAATCAACTCTTTAATGACCTTCTCTCCAAACTCAGTCTAATTCTAAGGTGCTAGGAGTTAGAACTTCAACATGTGACTTCTCAGGAGACACAATCAGCTCCTGTTTCTGGGTAGGTACTGATCCCCACCAGGTGAAGTGAGCTTCAGATGTTTGCCACAAAGCTTTACTTCTGCTTCAAGCCTGACCTGCCTTACAACCTACACTGAACACTACTCCTACAGTCTTGTTCTCTGCAAAATCAGAACTCTCTCTTGTTCTCTCTTTGGTATAACCAGGCCAGACTGGCATTAAGGTAGCCGGCGACACGTTTTCTGGTTATATCTCAGATCACCAGGATACCTTAAGATTCAATTCCAGGGTCATGACCTGAGAGGTTCTAATGCCATTGATCTGTAAAGCGCCCTGGACCTCAGAGTCTTTGTGGCTCTCCACATGATTCTACTCTGTAGCTGCAGTTGAGAGGCATGAATGTGACCTTCTCTCTTAAGAACATAGACATAGGAGTTGAGGAGAGGGCTCAGTGTGGAAGAGTGCTTGCTATGCAAGCATGAGGGTCTCCAAGAGGACCCGATTTCAATCCCCAGCACCCATTTAAGGAGCCAGGCATGGCCACACACATCTGCAACCCCACTTCTGTGTGGGGGTGGTGACAGGAGAGTCACCAGAACTTGTTGGTTAGCTAGTCTGACTGAAAAAATGGCAGCTCTGGGTTCAGTGAGAAACTAAACTTTTAATGCACATATATACTTTGAGCCAGGCATTGGGTTCAATTCTATCTGGATTATCTAGTTTCCTTCTGAAAATAACCCTATTCTGTGGATCCTTTCAGAATTCTCATTTTCCAAATGTGAAAACTTCAGGTTTCAAAGCTTACCCAAAGCAATATATATAACAGTTGTCAGAAGCAGGACTCAAGCCTGGCCCTTGTTTTTACTCACCACAAGAAAGTCTTTGAAAAGTGAAAAAATAAAATCCCAGAGCCCACATAAAGCTATTATTAAAAAACATTATCGCTAGTACAGTTTACAGATAAGGGATTTGCTAAGCCCTTGGAATAGCCACAGCAGATTTGGAATTTCTGTATTTTTTGGGTTCAGCTGTTGAGCAAGTTAGCCTATCTAACAACGTCTAGATATCATGACATAACTCACCCTGTATGAGTGGATTTTTGTTAGTTTTTCTCCCAACAGGAACTACAAAGTCCATAATTTCATAAATGATGAAATGCCACTTCACACTCAATAGAATGGCTAAAATTAGATGTACTTATGAAAATACCATTGTGGATGAAAAGGTTGAGCCACATGGCTGCTGGTGGGAGTTCAGAACCCTCTGCAGTGGAACCATTTTATTCTAACACATGTTCATGTACAATTCTGATAAAACATATTTTTCTTGGGCTGGAGGGATGGTTCAGCAGTTAAAGGTGCTTGCTTGTAAAAACCTGTCAGCCAGGGTTCAGTTCTCCAGTACCCATGGGAAGCCAGATGCACAAAGTGGTTCATGCATCTGGAGTTCGTTTGAAGCAGAATGAGGCTCCAGTACACTGATACCTCTCTTTCTCTTGCTATTTCTCTCTACTCCCAAATAAACAAAAATAGGAATCTGTTTTCCAATTTGCTAAAGTGTTTGTTTATGAGAAAAAGCGCATGACCTTCTTGAGATCTAATTTAAAAAGCATTAGATTAAATTGATAAAAATCTCCATGATAAAATTCGTTGAAAAAACTACTAATAAGGAAGTTTTTACTAAAACTCACCCAAAATATTACATGTGGTCATGAGAAATTAAAAGTATTTTATGAAAATTAGACAAAATACAATCACTGTATCTCTTTAATATATTAAAGCTTCTTTGAGAATAAAAGTTAAAAATATTAAATTTAAAAATGCCAGCTAGGTGTAATGGCACACCTTAAATCCCAGCCCTCGTGGGGCTGAGGTAGAAGGATTGCTGTGAGTTTGAGGTCTGCCTGCATTATAGCAAAACCCTGTCTTGAAACCCCCCCCTCCCATCACAAAATGTTTTTAAATGCCAAGTAAGGGCTGGAGAGATGGCTCAGTAGTTAAAAGTGCTTCCCGCCCAAGCATAAGGGCCTAAGGGGGCATGGATCCCCTGAGTTCCATTTCCTAACACCTACAAAAATAGCTGGGTATGGCCATGCATGTCTGTAACTCCAGTGCTGTGGGGAGCAGAGACCAGAGAATTGCTGGTGCTCATGAAAATGGCACATTCTGGAATCAGTCAGACACTCCATCTCAAAAACCACAAGCAGATGAGTAATGGAGGAGCAGCACCTGACATCCTCCATCACCCAACTATCACCAAGACTTCTCTTATTATTACGATTACTCCTAAACTCAACTGACTTGTGTTTTTAATGCTGCTTATTACTTTCATAATCTTATTAACATTGTCCAGTTGAAAAGTCTTCCTGGCCTACCTGCTTAGGCATATTCAGATCTGTCTGCATGGCACCTTTCCCCATTATTAGCAGGGGAAAGGTTTTATTCAGCTTTTCCATTCACAGGGCTTGTGGAACAACTCACTTGTTTGGGGGAAGGCAGAGAAATACATCCAGTAGCTTTGGCCTCTTCTCTCGACCTGGCAAGGCAGCCCTGCCACAGTTGGGAGGCAGGAAATGATGCAAGAATGGGGCGAGAGCAAAAGAAAACTAACATCTCAAAATGATTACGACAAAGTTGGGTTTCATTAAGTTTTAATACTCAAAGGATCACTGTGTTTCTGAGTAGAGTTAGAATTTATCACCCCAGTGTGTAATTTATTTATTTATTTTTGCAGGGGGGCAACTATATCAGGAGGGATTAGAACACAGCATCTAAAAAATTTTAGCTAAATCTTCCTTAGTTTGGTGACATGTAGTTTTCAACAGAGTCCAATCACTGTATTTTCTACCTTCCATCCTAATATAGAGGATGCAAGTTTTCACATCATTTTGATATTAAGAAGCATATACTTTATGATAATAATTGTCCAAAAACTTAAGTAGAGAGTGACTATGATTAACAGCAATAGGTATCAATATAACTAAGTTCCAACTATGCTAAGCACCCCACTGTATCATCACACCACTATACCCTAAACCTTATTATCATCCCTCCAATGCCACATTGATTGATGTGCTCATACCACAGGGATGGAAAATGGCACAGATCCTACCTCAGCTCTCAGGTTCCACTGTATTTTAGAGTTGGCTCTTGGAGAGAAAGGATGGAGAATGATGAATGAGGCTCACCAGCCAGTCCAGGGTGAACATCCCTAGAGCTCAGTGAGAGAAAAGCAGGAAGTCTGTCTCCACTGGGTCTTGGGTATATAATCTTGCCTCAGGAGAGACCAAAGGCTGTCTTGGATCTGTTGGGATGAGTGGACTGCTTCAGCATAGAGAGGCTAGTGTGTGGTTCAAGGAGGAGAGATTTGGGAGAATCTGTGACAGGCAGGACTTTCCTCTGAGGGAACAGGGCAGGGCAGGCTTCAGGATGACTCTGGGAGGGAGTCCTGCTGACTAGCCCTCTGCAGCTGAGTCTTGCTGCCCCACCAGGCGCTGACGATCAGGAGGCATTTGGCCCAGGTTCTGATTCAGCTATTACCTGGGAACCTTGTTTCTTTCTGAGCCTCAGTTTCCTCTAAATAATCTGATTTCCCTCTCAGGACTTCACTATTTCCCTATACGCATTAATTGATGTTAGCGTCATTTTCAACCTGGGCTCCATAGAAGTGATTCAGAAGTTCTGTAAAGAATAAAGTATTTATGAAAAATTAAGGAACTCATTGAGAACATTGATGCATTTTATACTAGTATTTGAAATGAAGTTTTACTTGAAAAAGAGTTCTTTCAAAATATGCAACAGCATACTCTCAAAAGGTAAGACGAGCTTTTAAAATCTAAAGGAACGACTTAAAAATTCAGAGGCTTTGGCTGAACAAGAAGTATAGGGATCTCCATTCTCAAGGAACACCCCACAATCATGTCATTTGGGGCCCTTCTGTCAATCCTGAGGCCAGGTCTCCTGGGATACTCAGCTCAGAGGGCACCATTCCCTAGGTAGAGACTTTCCACAGCAAAGACCCCCTTTTGCAGAAGCCAACAAAAACAAAACAAACAGAAAAACCCAAGTCACACTGCAACCTGCTCCCAGGCCATCTTGATCTTCATATCCTCCTTTTTTATATGAATGACCAAGAATGTGTCTTGCTTTTGTTTCCTTTGTCTTTCTTCAATCCTGAATATCTTTCCCAACATGCCTACTGAATACTGTAGCAGGCATTTACAAACTGCTTTTGCTAAAGAAGCATTGAATCCCCACTTGAGCCCACAAGGTAACTGAAAGCAGGATGAAAGCCCAACATCTCTGCCTTCATTTTGCCTGTCTCCTTTACTTCGGATCACCAGCTTACCTTTGAACACAGGCATGCTAGTCACTCAAGGAATGTCTGTCAACCTTCCATATTTTCAAGGCTGAAGGCACAAACATAAGTGATCGTTCTGAATCTGCAGTCACTGTGGATTCCAGGAATAACAAAACCTTGCAGAATAGACTGCTTCACACCCCCCCCCATGAGTATAATTTTCCACGATGGTGAGGCTGCACACTGGAGCTGGAGGAGTAGCTATCATCTGAGAGCTAGCTTGTCCCCTCAGGCCATAAGGACTTCTTTGGATCACTCTGCAAAGCCAAAGCTAGACCATACATGAACCAGGACTGTATAATTATGCAAATGTATTATTTCCTGCCCCAATTCTTCTATTATTAAAAACCTCTATTTAGCTTGTGCCAGTACCCCAAAGATATCTTCTGAGGTGATTTGAATGTGAAATGGCCCCCCATAGCCTCATGTTCTTGTGATTAAGCCTTATGCATGCTAACCAGCCGGTGGCAGTTTGGGAGGTGTGATCCTTTGCTGGAGGAAGTGTGTCACTTGGGGCAAGTCTTGAGAGGTTATGGACCAAGCCTGCCTTGCAAGAGTTAGATCACTTTTGCTGCTACTCCCCAGCTGCTGTGGCAAGATGTGATGTCCAGCTTTGGGTTGGCCATGCTTGCCCTCCCATGATGAAACTTTCCCTTGAGACTGTAAGGTGAAATAAACCCTTTCCTCCCGTAGGCTACTTCTGGTCAGGTGTTTCGTTCGACTTTGTCTCAATGTGTTGTTTAAAGCTCCTCTTCCTACTTCTCATCATTATTTATTTCTTTAGTTGGTATACAGGTGGCTGAGCCAAGTCTAGTGGGGCTCGCAGACACAGGACTCTTCCCCTATCATTCTTTCATACAATTCTAGTTATCCTTTAGAACCTAAATCATATATCATAAGTGAACCTAAGATCTCAACAATAAAGCAGATTTAAAACTTACCCGCTATGACTCAGGGAACTGATCAGAAGAGGGGTGGAAAGAATGTAAGAGCCATGGTGGGGGAGAATATCCAGAGACATTGCCCCCCCTCAGCAACAACACACAAATGGGGTAATCTGGCTACCTCCTGTGCTATTCATGACCCCCTACTCCAAGGACTGATCCAGTATGCCCATCGAGGAGGATCTTCAGTGGGTTGGGGACAGGGAGCAGGGAAATTGGGGTACCATCATAAGATTTGCTCATTCAATGTATCTAATTATTGATAATAAAGGTATCAAAAATGTCATAAATCAATTCCATCCTCTAATTTCCTCTTTATTTGCATTCCCATAATGATTACTGCCATCTTCAGGCTTCCTAAGTCATTGCATTGCTATGCCAGCTCCCTGTTGAGTTGCCCTGCCTCTCCATCCATGTCACAATACAGATCATTTTGAAAGCACTAATAAAATCTCATTGCCTTCTTTCCATGGGTGCTAGGATGACGCTCACAGTGCCTAGCTCTTAGCTCACCTGCAGCACAGCCCTACTGAACTGGTATCCCTTCCCTTCACATGAGATGTTCTGCCACAGTTTAAGAATGGGTTTGCTCTTTCTTGCCTTCTAGATTTGTGCACATTGTGTTGTATATGCTTGGAAGACTCTCCCCCATCACCCCTTCAGACTTTAGGTCTTAGCTCTCTGATTTGATTCTCTTAAGTCTTGGTGTGCTGCTGATGTTATTTTTAAAGCCCCTCAAATTTTCTCTAGCTTTGAGGTTTTACATATTCTCTGATGTTTCTTCAGCACAAGGCCTACTGTATTGTACTAAGTCATAGTTGCATAGAAAGGATTCAGGTGATTGTTACAGAACACAACTATGTCGATTTCTATGCTAGAGTAACATGTGCCCTAAACACACTGATTCTTCACACCATCCCCTTCCTGCAGTCCTGGTTAAGGCTTATTAAGTGCAGTGGTGGAGACTATGAGCCTTTGACATGAAACTATCATTTTCAAAATTTCTAAACTGGCAGCATTTGTCAACTACCTACTGCAAGTTTGAACCACACAATCATTAACAAATGTAAATATTTTCAAAAAATTTGTCATAATTTAAAGAGTAAAATTAGAGCATAGCATGGTAAACTTGTCACTAATAATAGTTTCATATTGGTAAGAAGGTCAATACCTATCACCTCTTTTATTGAGTAATCTGCAGAAATAATGGTAAAAATACTCATTAAGACAACTTTGTCCATTCTGTTTTCAGTAAACTAGGCCTTCAAGGCTGGAGGCTTCAATTTGTAGAGTTACTAATGGACAGATTATTATATCCAATCTGGTTCAGCTTCATCTATCTTCATATTTTTGTAGCATGTTAATAAATTTTTAAATACCATAATTATGCAGGATCAGCTTACTTTTCCATTGAGAAAATGGAAAAAATGGAAATATTCCAGCAATCAAGCCATTTATTTCATAATCTGTCCTTATAAAGAAAACTTGGGCTGGGGATGTAGCTCAGTGGTAGAGTATGTGCCTACCAGGTACAAAGCTCAGGGTTCAATCTCCAGCACTCCTCTCCTCCACAAATTGGTAAAGGTATAATGTCAACAAGTCTCCAGGGTACCTTTTCATTCTAAGACGTCTTAATATCTTTCCTCAATATTTAGAATCATTGTATTTCTTTTTTAAGTTTATATGTTCCTTGACAATTTCTAACATATACTGCATTTTGATCATAAAGTTCTCCCACTATCCTCTCTGATCTCTCAACCACTCCTGCTGAGCCCATTCTTCCCATTAACTACTAGTAGATGTGCACTGTGAAGAATGACTTCCTCTTCCCCAGCATCCATCAACTATTAGTTCCTCAAGGAGGGGTTGAGCCACATGGGCCCCTCTCCTCTTCATAACAGAATGTTGACTACCTTGTGCAGGTCTTGTGCGGGTAACCGCAGCTGCTGTGAGTTCATGAGCGCCAGGGCTATGTCGTGTCTAGATGACAGTTCCACAGCATTGTTCCTCCTCTTCTTTCACAGTGTTCCCTGAGTCTTAGAGAGGCTATGCAGACGTCTTGCATAAAGTTAAGCACTTAGCAGTCACTTATTTTCAGCACTTTAGATAACTATGAGTCTCTGCATACACTGCCAACTTAAAAGATTTCTGATATAGGCTGAGAACAGCACTAATCTACAGATATAAACATAAATATTGAGTATTTATAAATAAATAAATAAATAAGATAATATAAATAAGACAAAATAAATAAATAAGAGAAGGCAGTTTGATAATGCAACTGTTTAGCAAAACACAGAAATAGGTCCCCCTTAGGGCCTATGACCTCCCTAGCCATGGACTTTTCACCTGCTTTAGAGTACCAGGCATTGAATTGACTCTTGTAGAGCAGGCCTCAAATCTTATCAGAAAGAAGTTGGTTAACCCCATTACAGTCATGCCACTATTGTACCAAAGGGCACATCTTGCCTGGCTGTTTAGTATTGAAACACACTGGGTTCACTACTGGGTGAGACTATTGATGACTTCTCTCCCACAGTAACTTTTACAGCACCTTCTGGCACTAGGAAAGCCAGCCAGCGGGGAGAAGGTTTCCAGTTTAGTTCTAGCTTAATTTCTCTACACCCCACATCAACAGGTATGGTGTCTGTCTTCAGAAATATGGTCTTACTGTTCAGTTCTGGTAGATAGCCAAGAGCTATGGGAATAGCTTGTATTGTTTGGTGGTGGGGGCTCTGAAGCTTCCCTGAACATTTATAGGGGAGATATCCCAAACCTGCCACAATTTTTATTAAATAAATGAAAACAGTGCTTCAGGGAGCAGCAAGATCCATCTATGCAGGGTACCTCGATTCATTGCTGAGAAGAGAGAGAGAAGAAGAGAAGAGGAGGGGAAGAGAAGGGAGGGGAGGAGAGTAGAAGAGAGGAAAGGGGAGGAGAGGAGAGGAGAAGAGAGGAGAGGAGAGGAGAGGAGAGAAGAGGAGAGGAGAGGAGAGAGAATGGGCATGCCAGGGCCTCCAGCCACTGCAAATGAACTCCAGATGCAAGCAACACTGTGCATCTGGCTTTATGTGGGTACTGGGGAATCAAACCCAGGTTGTTAGGCTTTGGAGGCAAGTGCTTTAACTATTGAGCCAACTCTCCAGCCCACACCCACTCATACTTCTTAAGTCTTCTCCATCCCTTGTTCTTTTTCTATCTTCTTGGTTTCTGTGGATACTCCAAGTTGAACATACAAATACGAAAATTTAAAGCTAGGATTTACAAATGATGAAGAACTTGCAGCATTTGTTTCTCTGAGTCCGTGTTACCTCACTCAGTATAACACTTCCCAGTTCTATCCGTTTTACTGAAAATTTCAGATTTTAATTTTCTTTAGAGATAAATCAAGTCCCATTGTTTATATGTACCAGATTTTTCTTATCCATTCATTAGTTGATGGACATTAGGTTGATTCCATTTCCTAGCTACTGTGAAGAGAGCAGCAATGAACATCGCTATGAAGTGTAAATATAGAGTCCTTTGAGGATATGCCTTAAGAGTACTATAGCTATTTTTATTTTTGAGGAATGTCCGCACTGATGTTCATAGAGGATATACCGGGTTATTTTCCTACCAATCATTGATAAGAGGTCTCTTCCTAGATCCTCACCAGCATTTGTTCTCATGTTTCCCGATGATAGTCATTCTAATAGGTGTGAGGTGGAATTTCAAAGTAGTGTTTTTAAAATTTAACACAAAGTAGTATTGTGTTGTCAAACTGCCTTCTCAAAAAAGATTGAAATTATGTGTACATGGGCATCCCAGGGTCTCCTGCCACTGCAAATGAATGCTTGACCATCTTTACATGGGTGGCCGAGGAACTGAACCCAGGCTGGCATGCTCTGCATGCAAGTGTGTTTAACTGCTGAGCCATCTCTCCAGACTCTCAAAGTAGTTTTAATTTGTATTTCCTTAATGGCTACGAATTTTGATTCCTTTTAAAAACATTTATTAACAACTTGTATTTCTTTCTTTCTTTTTTCTTCTTCCTTCTCCTTCTCCTGTTCCTCCTCTTTCTCTCTTCCTCCCCCTTCCCTTCCCTACTTCTCCCTCTTCCCTCCTTTCCCTCTTGTCTGACTCTTTCAATCCCTCTATCTTGTCTTTAAGCCCTGCTATTCTAGCCTCCTCATAACCAATTCTATTGGTGAAACTTTCCTCTGGGCTTTTTATTTGACTTACTGCATTTTTCATTTTCAACATCTGTTCAGTTTTTTTTCTCAGTATTTCTATCCCTTTTATTAAATTCTATTTTCATATCCTGGATTGGCTCCCTCAGTTAATTTACTTGTTTGTGTTCTATTGGAATTCATTCAGGTAATTATTTATACCCTCTTTGAATTCATTTAGTTTATTCATGTCCTCTTCAAATTTTTGAACATATTTGTAACTATTCTTTTGAATTCTTTGTCTGGTATTTCACCCTTACTGAAAGTCATGACTGGGATTGGGAATTTTGGAAGGATACATGTTGTCTTGCCTTTTTATAGTACCTGAGTTTTTACATTACACCTTGAAATGGTTCATTGGTTAGGTCTTTCTGGCGCACCCGTGTTGAGGGAGTCAGGACCATTGTTCCCTTGTTTTAGGTGGCCTTGGCTTGGTTTGGTGTTGCTTCAAATTCAGTCTTGGAGGCACTTCATGGATTCATGGATGGAGTAGCTGAGGCCATCCAGCATTTCTTAGGAGCATCTGTGACTACTGACCTTAAAGGCCAGGGCAGTGTGGTGCTGTGGTTGGGTGTACCAGGAGTAGGAAATCTATGCGTCCTCTACCCTTAGGAGTTGGTGTACTTAGACCAATGGGGGGGGGAATGTTCCATGGGCAGGGATCACATAGCCCCTGACCTCATGTGGAATCTGAGCAGCAAGGCAGGGAGGTCAGGGGTGGGTGGTTAGGGGAGTGGGTACAGTGTCAGTTTGCCCTCTACATTCCATGGCACAGCAGTGGGTAGCCAGGAGCATGGGGGGCACAGGGGAGGGAGGCTGGCATATAGAATCTGAGCCATGTGGTAGTCATAATTCTTGTATCTCAACCCTACAATGATAGTCACATGCTATCAACATGTTGAAAATAGTTCAACAAGTCACTTTAAATCACAGAGACATCCTTTATTAGGATAACTAGACACCCTGGGACAATCCAAGTTTGTCTCTTATCCCAACAAAATTATTAAATTACTGTTTATCACTCCCAGAAGTGATCAGACAATGAATTCATGAGTCCCCTCAATCCTTCCTGGCATCAGTAGTGCTATGTAAAATGAGATGCTTCTATATATAGTCTCATGAATACATTTGAATAAAAGCAAGTTTCTATATGTGGTCACATGTGGGTATTTTCCCCCCTATGATAGTATGAAAAAAGTCACTGCTTACTTTTTCTCCACATAGCATATGGCTAGAATTTGGTCCTTAAATGGCCCCTGAAGGTCCAATTGTTGAAAGTTTGGTCCTCTGTCCATGGCACTATTAGGAGGTGGTGGAACTTTAAGGATATAAGACATCAAACAAGGAAGTAGGTCACTAGCAGCATGCCCTTGTAGATGTCAGGGTCTTGACCCCTCTTCTTCTTACTCATTGCTCTCCTCCTGTCATGGGTGAGTGCCATTGTCACCCTTGCCTTGGGATGCTCTGTCTCAACTTGGTCTCAAGGGCACCTTTGAAACTGGGCGGGTGATATTTCAGTGCTTATTTCACAAACATGAGGACTTGAGTTCAATACCAGCACCTACGTAAACATGCCAGGTGTGGGAGTGCATGCCTGTAATCTCAGCACCAGGGAGACAGAGACAGGAGAATCCCTGGGCTTAACAGCCAGCCAGTCCAGCCTAATTGGTTAGTGGAGGCTACTGAGGAACAAATGAATGAGGAACAAATGAAAATGAAGTGGACAGCATTCATGAAGAATGACACACGAGGTTGTCTTCTGACCTCCACTGAATGTTCATACATGTGCATACATACCTGCATACATAGAAACATGCACACACACAACTCTGCAGCTGAACAAATTGATACCTTTCCAGTTACTCTGATTTATCTCAAGGATTTATTAATGGTAACAGAAAGCTGACCAACACACATGCTAAATAGTTTTATCATGAGCAGATATATTTGATCATATTTATAATTTCTAATATCTCCTTTAACCCTGACCAAGACTGTGATGGTTTGATTCAGATGTCCCCCATAAACTTAATGTGTTCTGAATGATTGATCCCCAGCTGATGGCGGTTTGGGTATGAGAACCTTGTTGGAGTTGTGTTGTTGGGGGCAGGTTTATGGGGGTTCCCTTTGCCAGTATTTGGCACATCTTCCTGCCACTGTTTGTAGTGCTGTGGCGGAGGTGATGCCCACCCTCTGCTCATGCCATCGTTTGCCCTGCCATTATGGAGCTTCCCCTTGAGTCTGTAAGACAAAATAAGCCCATTACTCCACAAGGTGCTTCTGACTACAGCAAAGACCGACACAGGCAGTGATAAATGTCAGTGCTCTGTGAATAAAGCAGTGTGGCGTCCGGTATCTGGTAGCAACTCCTGTCTTGGATGGATATCTACAACTGTCAACAATGACCCAAATACGCTGGTCCTGGGTCGTATCAATTCTCACAAATTAATTTATAGTTAATGCAAAATGTCTTCTCTTTAGGGACCTGAGATTTCAGCAATGAGAGCAACAAATTCCACCAAGCACTTCTCTGTCATTAAGTGTGCAGCATGCCTGCCCAGTTTGCCTTCATACTCAGCATTATCAGTGGTTCCATCAGATTGAAAGAACACATGCCTACGTACCATTATCCTGTGACATCCAATGGCTCCATCTGACAAAGGATTATATTTAAGGGCTCATTGTTTTCTCACAAGCCCTGTATTTTAGTACCTAAAGTAGTTTTATAAACATAGCCATGGTACTGCCTGTGTTTTGTTTTGTGATTAGGAATAAAAGTATGAGTGATGTCTGAGTAACATTGATCTCTGCCTTTAGTGACAAAACACATTGGCTCCATCCTGATCTGCATTATTTATGGCTTGTGCTGGAAAACTTTATTAGTTACTAGAAAGGTCACTCTTCTCTATTGAAGAATGATGGGGAAGCGCTGCTGGCATCACATAACTGTTGGGTAAAATTTTAAAACTATGTATCACATTATTGGTATAAATGGGTTATTGACCAGGACAATTCAATTAAAATGTTTTCTTTCTTGCTTATTTCCTTTCAGCACTTTCTTTTCTTCTTCTTTTTTCCTTTTTGGTTTTTCAAGGCAGGGTCTCACTCTAGCCCAGGCTGACCTGGAATTCACTGTGTAGTCTCAGGGTGACCTTGAACTCATGGTGATCCTCCTACCTCTGCCTCCCAAGTGCTGGGATTAAAGGCGTGCACCACGACTCCTGGCCGTAACTTTCATTTTTGGTCACATGAAATGATCTCATTTGCACATCACCTTGAGCCAGAGACATCAATTCATGTTCTGTATTTGCTCTGTTTTGGATCACTGCTTATGACATTTTCCCGAATTGTTATGTTTATGATATATGGTTTATAATTATTTTTCATTTCCCAAAGTCATTTTGAGCCTCTGATTCATTTTTTTCAGTTGAAGAAATAAAGACGTAGACAGAAATGTTAGTGGGAGTGACTCTTCTGGTAAAGTATTGTCAAGTTTCAAGAAGGAATTGCTTGTTAAGACTGTAATAGCATCTCTGTGAAAAACACAATTAATCTTACATTTCAAATTTATAAAACATGCACAGGGAACCAAAGTCTCTACTCTTCCCTAGGAAACTACGAGGTGCTCAGGCAACAGCAGGCTGGCCATGGTGGACTCATGGGCAGCATTCTTAGAGCCGTGCTTCAGAGGGAAGACAGACCCGCGGGCTTCCGACTGGTTTCTGGCCAGTAGAAAAGAAAACTTTCCCCTAATGCTCCAGGACCGAAGTCATTCTTGTGGCTGCCACGCTAAAGTATAACTTCGGTCCTGAGAAAACCCTGTTTTCCAGTGTATTCCTGAAGATTAGGTTGTCCAGGTTTGTCTGGTTACAACAGTGAAGTTTCACAGTCTTTGCAGCCTGGAAGGTCTCTCCCAGGGCAGGAGTGAAGCGACTCCCACAACAAAGATGGTAGTTTCCGATGGCAACAGAGAACCATAGGCAGCTCACAGCTCTACAAAGTTTGACTATAAAACAGGAATACAAGCATCACGAAGGCATACATGAAGGCTGACCTTACTAAATGATCCTATTAATTTTTTCATTCATGTAATGATCCCTTAAAGAGCATTTATCAAACTACTATTTTTCTATTGCTGACTTAATACAATCTCTGCTTTAACCTCCCAGACTCCACCAATTTTTATACCAGTTCCTCAGTAACACTGAAAACCCAAGACCTTTCGTTTTGTTTTTTTTTTTTTTTTCTGGTGTTTTGTTAATTTGTATTTTGAGCCAGAGTGTCACTATGTAGCCAGGCTAGCCTTAACTTCACTCTCCTCCTGCTTCTTCTTTGAGAGTGCTGGTATTACAGACATGGACCATCATGTTGGCCCTCTGAGGCTTAGGATTTAATTTTCACTTAAGTTAAGGTATATCCTATACAGTGTAGGATAGTGTAGATTTTTGTTAATTAGTCAATGAGTTTTGACATATGTATATCTAATGCAAAGCATGTATATGTTTCAAATTGTAATACTGTATCTTTAATGTGAAAAGCCTTGCTTAAATCTCTTAACCTTACTTGCTCATATTTTGTTATAACTCTTAACACTAAGATTTAGGTGAAGAGAACTAACTGAGCTAGAAGGAAGATCTGAAAAACTTACCTAGACTTTAGCACATGCACACAAAGAAATAGTAAAGAGATTAAAAACATATTGAGGTACAAAGAACTCTTAAAACTCAACAATAAAAAGACAGACAAGAAATTAAAATAGACATTTTCTCAAAGAAGATATATAAGCAGGGTATGGTGGCACACACCTTTAATCCCAGCACTTGGGAGGCAGAGGCAGGAGGATCACTGTGAATTTGAGGCCAGCCTGGGACTACAGAGTGAGTTTCAGGTCAGCCTGTATGAGAGTGAGATCCTACCTTGAAAACAAACAAACAAAAAGATACCCAAGTGTTCAAGCTGGTTTGTGTGATAACATATTCCTGTAATCCTAGCGCTTGGGAGGTGGAATCATGAGTATCAGAAATTCAAGGTCAGTCTAAGCTCACAACCTTAAAGCAGCCTTAATACTCATCCACCACGACTCAGGGAACTATGTGGAAGAGGGGGCGGAAAGATTGTAAGAGCCGTGGCGGGGGAGATTATCCAGAGGCATGGCCAGGAGAACCTGGCTGAATACTAGGCTATCCATGGTCCCCTGTCACAAGGACTGATCCAGACGACCCATGGAGGAGGTTATCCAGTGGAGGGGGGAGGGGAGGGCAGTGGGGAATTGGGGATAACAACTCATTGTTTGCCCACTAAATGTTGTAACTCATTATGGA